>JAUZST010080416.1:0-14102 GCA_034779995.1 Parotocinclus haroldoi | reverse complement strand
CAGCCAAAGTGACTCACCCAAGCTGGAGACAAGGAGGGTGATCAAAACACCGCTCTTGAAATATTATTAGTAAAATTCCTCAGTCCTGGCTGTCGATAGTCGTCTCAGGAACAACGCACGTGTCCATGCTGAGGCAGAAAATGTGGCCAAAGCAGTATTTGTAGTGTCCACTGTTGTGCTGTGATAACATTGTGCACTCAAGCTGTGATGGACTCGTGATCCATTTAATGATTTCACTTTGTTCCAAAGATTGTCTTTTAGTATTACTGAATGCTGGACTTTCCCTGGGTTTCCCTGTGAAATCCTGATGGGATTTAGGTCAGTTGACTGTGGAAGATAAATCCATGAAGTCAGTGGTTCTTGTTCTTATTTGTTAGTTGTTGTAGTAGTAGTAGTAGTTGCAAGGTTTCAATTCATTATCTGACAGCATTATGAATAATTCTCCACTAACATCCAGTGAAGCATTTTCACTAGTGCGCTCAGACTTTTGACCCCCACTGCACGTGTATTTAAACCTGACTGAATTTTGCTGCCTTGCAGTTTTGAATATTTTATTATACTTTACAGAGTGTACAGTCAGTCTCAGTTATTAGCATCCTTGTCAAGATGGGTAAAAAAGTATAGGCAAATAGTCTTAATTGTTTAAATTCACACTAAACAATACACGCGCAACCCTGCATTTAGGCCCTATGAAATTTATTTCCCACAAAAGTATAAATGTTTCCCTATTTTTATATCCACTATGATTTATGTATTTAACTGTAGCACTTTTTCTGAGAAAAGGAAGACTGCAAAATGCATCCAAAAATATTTAGATGGTAGTTTAGTTGTTTAATTATTTAGAGGTTTAGTTGATACATTGCTGTGTTAGTAAATCTTAGTGACTGGTTGCAAATGGTTGGCTTTTTGGGAAACCATGCAGTCTCAAGTCTGTCATCATTGCTTTGTGACAGCGGATGCAGGTCGGCAATTGTAGCTCCAAGGGGGCACCATTGTTTTGTTATCCTCGCATGCTGTGGCACCTAGGTACATCTTTTTTTCTTTTTTTTTTTTAATTTCAACGCAGTTGCACCAATAAACATGCAGCAATCGCAGACCAAAATAATCAGCACAAGGTAACAAATGACTTTCAATCAAATAATTGCAATAATATAACACTCGGAGAGGAGAGTGTGAAGGAGAGAATGAAAGAAAAGCTAGACATCTTAAAATAATCCCAACCACAGGACCATATTTGCCATAATTAGGGCGTTTGTCGACGCAAGTCAAAAGTAAAATTCTCCATGGGAAGGAGAGACCCTTGGTATGTCTAAAGACACAAACAGCCAGACATTCTCAAGCATGGCAATGACAGACCAATTTGCGGTGCTGCTACTTCAGCAACTCGCATCATATTTGATCAAACACGTACACAGGAAGCTTTTTAATCTCGCCTTGTTAAAGGAATGACAGCCATGCATTGACAGGATTAGACAACAAAGTAAGAACTCAGTGACTCCTAATCAGTCAGTCATTGTGGAAGACATGTTAACAGAGAAGTAATTACAGCCAAAGTGACTCACCCAAGCTGGAGACAAGGAGGGTGATCAAAACACCGCTCTTGAAATATTATTAGTAAAATTTCTCAGTCCTGGCTGTCAATATTTGTCTCTGGAACAACACACGTGTCCATGCTGAGGCAGTAAATGTGGCCAAAGCAGCTTTCGTGAAACATAACACTGGTGGACTGTTTGGCTGTTGAGGCCCAGTCGTAGTTAAGTTATTCTGATGCTGTTGAACCATTTTTTTTCATAGATTTGGTTTTGTTTCGGGTAATTATAAAGACGCAGCCTTGACCCATGAGTAGCTTCTTGACCAAGGCAGCCATATTTTCATGAAAATATTATTGAATGTTTAAGAAGCCATGTGACCTAACATGGTTTCTACGACGTCTGAAATAAAACAACCTCATCACCAATGATCCCTCACTGTATTCAGGATTAGGAGGTTTTATGTAGAATCTTCCTTCTGTTTATACCAGCCTATCCATTCCTGTTTGTCAAAGCTGTTTTCGTCTTTTTTATACTTCGAATCCAGCAGTATCAAGTAAGCTCCTGATACCCTCGTTTGTGGTCAGAAAATACTTCCTGGCACACCTTTATAAAGTCATTTGATATAATGGTTGTTTCTAATTGTTGACATGGACCTCTCTACTGTTCCTATTCATTTCTTACCAAATCTGCGTCCAACATTTCTGAACAGATATATATATATATATATATTCATATATTGTTTTATATATGGCATTAAGATAACCAACGATGGACATAATTTATAAATAAATATCTTACCCAGCTTTACCAAGGGTGCCAGTAATGCTAGAGCTGACTGTATAAGCTGTTTCTTTGCAGTTTGTTGTCTATTTCACAATTGTTGTCTGTATTCATTTATTTCATGTGTTACAGTTGCATTCAGATGGTTTTGTGGCTTATTCACTGGCCTCACTAGAAAGAGCTTTTGTTATAATTTCCATCCTTGTATTCTGGTTAGTGTACATTCACACTGCAGTAAAATGAAGATGTTTTCACAGCCTATTCACTTTCTATGCAGGCAAGGAAACCTAGCACATAGGGCTAGAGGTGAAAATGACAGAGGGTTGAGCACTTCTTTATGAAAATTAGAAGCAAATATAGCTGACTATGACGTAGCAAAAATCTCATGCGTCATGTACACAAATCTCTGTATGGTACATTCAGAGCCAGATTTGAACTATAATTAGCTACTTTTTACTACTTAGCACAATTAAAATGAATGGAAATTACCTAGTTATTATATTATATATTATATATATATATATATAAAGCCTAACGTATTCATGCATTCATGTAAAAAATTTCCGAAAACAAGTTACTTCATTTTGGTTTTTCCTCATCATTTGTAAAAGCAGGTAAGTGATGCACTAAAGTTTGAATGCGTTTTGACTTGCTTCATTGAAGAACTATGCTAAAACTGTATATTATTCATAGCAGCTAGAGTTAAAAACAGAGTTGCTTGCATTTTAGCAGCATACCCCCAAACGTAGGCATGTGTTAATGTTATGCTGCACTGTAGTGTGAATGTACAGTACTATTACAGAAAAAAATTTTTCATTTGTTTGGGTTTCCAGATCATGGGCATTTCCAAATCTGTCTGTACTGATGCTCATAATTCCCCACATATGCTATAAAATGCTTAAAGGATCTCTCAATGAGAAAATTTGCAATTCAAATTTGTGTAAAAACTTTATTTAAATTTTTGTACATGCTACTCTCAACAACACAACTTAATACCAAATCAGCTTACAATGTTTCCAAGTGTTAAAAATGTTTATCAATTTATCAAAGTGAATTTGTTTTTAACTTTTATTTTTTAATTTTGCAGAGGAAAGGAAAACTATTTTTTATTATACACTAGCAAAATAATTTAGCTATTTTATTGATTCATAATTTCTGAAGTTCTAAAAGAATTTCTCCATTTTTCTTGTTGTTTAGCACCAGCCGTCTGTGAATGAATAATCTAGTTTGCCAAACTTTATCTATTAACTAAATTAATAAACATCGATACAAATGCATTTGCACCGTTGTTACAATAGGCTATATGGAATAATTATAGTAGAAACATTTTGGTAGTTGTAATGTTTTTTTTTTTTTTATATATAAATAATTCATAATCATACATCCTACAAGACTTTGCATTTAGATTAAATTCTAAAGGCTACAATATAGAAAGTCACATGGTCCCCTAGTTATGTGATTTATGTGACTAGACTACTTAATTAATGGCTCCAAATCAGTGTCGAGAGTTACTACATTCATAGCTGATCTCGCTCTCGCTTTAGAATCCGTCTGTTTTCTGTTCTTTAATCTGACGAAGCCTTTTACAGTTATTAGCAAACCATTTCTAGGCTGTGGTGTATGTTATGCTACCTGGCTAGCAAGCTTTACCCAGCCTGCTGTTAGGTGATGTTCTCCTACTCAGCGCTTCTATCAGCCATTTCCTTAGAGCTATGTTTCTGTATGGAGGTAGATTAAAAATGCATACCATACAGGAAATGAACATCGTTGTACCGGTTGAAACGGTATAGAACCCAGCACTACAACAGGATTTGGTAAAATTACCATATGTTAGGTATCTCTTTTCATAGCTTCTGTTTGGCTAGACATCCACGAACAACAGTTCGGAGAACAGGGACTGAAGTCACGTTTTAAGATACTTAAAATGCTGATAAGATGCTTCTGTAGACCAATTATTGACTAATGTTTTATGAGCAGTATTTTTATGACGTTCTTTGTCAGAATTTTTTTAGGAGACACATTAAAATATTCTGAATTAATGTACAAGGGTTCCTTAACCACTTCCCTCAGTTGATATTTTTTAGATTTTCTCAGTGGTCCCATACTTCGTCAATAATATGATAATATGAATTTGATTTTATATATTTTTTTCCCACTTGCAGCAATATATATATTATTCAGCTTTTCATATTCATATTATCATATTGACTAAACCCTAGTCAAGCTGAATAATATATATATATATATATAATTTTTTTTTTGTTTGTTTTTTTTTTTAGCTTGACTAGGTTTTAGCAGACCTGCTGCAAGTTAAATTTCAAATAGCCATCTAAATATTCATGAAGTTAAGTCTCAAATTGCTAAAGGTGTGTCTCTTTTTTTTTTTTTTTATTTTTTTTTTTTAAACCTAATTTCGTAACCAAAACCCTGGAGCGAGCTGAAAGTACAGCTTTAATTTCTGGATGTGAATAAAAAACAATTTTTAAAGGTCTGTCATCCCCCTAAAACGGGCCTAGTGATGCCCCTGCAGGTACACCATCCATTTACCAGTTCTGTGCTGCATGAGACATTCATTTCGTTTCAAGATTTTTTTCTGAGACTTGGAAGAGAACACATTTGGGTTCTCAACAATTGAGAACTGAGTATTATCAGTGTTTTCTACTCATTCATTCAAACCAGCTCTGTTATGCTCAACCCAACTGACCAATCAGTGATGGGCATATTGTTCAGACTGACCCTGATAATGTAGTCCTACCAGTTTTCATTACATGATACTAAACTAAAAAATCAGGAAATTGAGTAAGGAGTCCTTTTTTTCTGAAATTCATATTCAAAGGTCAAGTAGAAATCTGAAAAGGTGAAGAATAAAAACTCTTACTTTAACAAATGACAAAAACATAAATAAATAAATAATGAAGTTTGAAAACCAGTATCTGTTTCATGAAAGTTCTGCATATGTGGAATTTATGAACATCAGTAACAGATCGTAGTACCACAACCATTCAGTTACCTATTAAGAAACCAGATCTTAGATTTTGTTATATTTTATATGCCACTGTTTCTTTTATGTTAATGAGCACCTGTTTTTGTTTCTGCATTGATCATTTTCTGTTCTGTATGTCTTTCTTTCATCCGCTCATGTGTGTGCAGGCTCCAAAGGTACAGTGGGGTTTAAATGAAAAAAAGGTAGGGCATCTCTCAGGCCAAAGGGTGACGCGAGCATTGGTGGAGGGGAAAGAGCCCACTGTACGTGTGTGTGTATGTGTTTGTGTGTGCAACATTGGGTGTTTGGCATATAATTTTGGCACAGGACACAGGATGCTTTTCAAAATGTATAAAGGAAGTCTTTTAGGGTTCGCTCTAGGGCTGGACAATATGTTGTGTCACATTTCATATCACATAGGCCATGTTATTCACTTCATAAAGCTGTAGTTGTCCTGCAGTTTAGGATTATCGAAAATCCTATACTAAATTACATTAGTCTTTTGTAGCAGAACGCTTTCTGAAAGTATTAAAATGTAAACAAGTTTACTAATCTAGCTTGATCTCTGATTTTGCAATGGCCGATTCTAGTCACTATAATGTATTGAAACACCACTGACTTATTTCAACTAACACCACTCAAATGCTCTGCAAAATTCGAACATATTATTTAGATACATCTTCTTTAGATAGATCTTTATTAGAGTGCAAGTAGAACAATGGCACAGTTTATATTTCCAGTTACAATCAAACTCCTATTTTGTGGTGTTAACTGACATATTGATTAAAATCTCACTTAGCAAATAACTGGTTTAGTGGCTTCTATGGTTCAGAGATAAGAGCCAGCTGCTTGGAACAGAACCTGGGTTTGAAATCTCAATATATTCTGGGATTTGCTCTGGACACTTTTATATTGTTCAGCCTTAGAACCATCCCCTTCAAACAGAAAAATGGCAAGAATTTAGTGTTGTACATCTGTTTGTATCAAGCATAGTACTTAAATGATCACACAATTAACACACAATCTGGTTAAAATGTAAACAAATCAGTGCTGAAAATAACATTTAATTTACATTTCACTTTTTTTTTTACTTTTGGAAAAAGATAAAACCTTTGTTGTGGTCCTCGTGTGGTTTCTTCCTAATAACGTTCAGAGTTTTTCCTTGCCACTCTCGCCCTAGGCTTGCTCAATATAGGATTAGATTTTACAGCAGATGATCTAAAATTATAGAGCTGCTTTGAGACAGTGCTCCACTGTACAAAGTGCCATACATAAAAAAGCTTGACTATTTGGGAAAAGCAATTAATTCAGTGCAGACTACTGCTATTGTGTTTTAGCGATTTGAAAAGATGCATTATTATTAAATGGGTTTCAACAAAACTCATAGCTGTTCAACCAACTACATTTAATGCAAATGCACATTCAAAGATTATTTTGCCTGATAATACCTGCCATGCATAAGATCGTCCATGTGAATACAATCACCAGACACTTCATTAGGTACGCCTTCCTAGTACTCGATTAGAGCCTGTGTTGCCTTCACAACTGCCTTAGATTCTTAGTGGCGAAGGTTCAGCAGGGAGTTTGGTCCTCAATGACATGATAGCATCAAGCAGTTTCTGCACATCCATGATGTGATTCTTCTGTTCCACCACATTCCAAAGCTGCTCTATTGGACTGAGATCTGATGAATGTGGAGATTGATTGAGTAATTCTGTCATGCTAAATAAAGCAAGGGGAGATGCTTTGAACTTTGTGACATGGTGTGAGGAAGATGGATACACTGTGGTCCTAAAGGGATGGACATGGTCAACAAGAAGACTCAAATAATGAATAATTTGTATTAAGGAGCCCAGGAAAATATCCTCCAAATGATTACAACACCATCAACATCATGAACTGCTACAGCCTTCGCGTTACAACCTGCCATTGAGCTTTGGCATGCTGTGAATTCAGCACTGCTAGATATCTCTGTTGTAACAAATTGATGTTACCTTTTCTGGATTCGCTTCCCAGTCAGCTTGAACCAGTCTGACCAGCCTTCTCTGGCATCAAGAAGGAATTTTTGCCCAGATAACCTTCATTCACTGAATATCTTCTGTTTTTTGGAACAGGCTGCCTAAACCTTAGAGTTGGCGGTACATATAGTCCTGTAAAAACAACCGTTCCATGTTCAAAGTCACTTAGATTGAAATTAAATCTTTCCCATTCTGCTTCTCAGTTTGAATTTTAGCAGGTAATTTTGACCACGTCTACTTACCTAATTATATTTCTGTTTTTGACATATACACTGCTCACAAAAATGAAGGGAAATTTCAAAATTACTATGAAGCAATTTAAAACAGAAGCATTTAATAGAATCACATTTCTAGACATTTATTTAAATTAAATGCAGGTGTTGGAGAACTGATATCTTGAACAAAAGTTATAGAGTCCACTGTGCAGGAACCTTTATTTAATCCATTAACATCTAATAAAGAGCCCTCAGCTGAATGACTTGGTCCTGAACACTCCCTAACAAGATACCACAGAGAGTAAAGCTCATCAATGCGGAATTGATTATTATTGGTAGTTAATTCATTAAGATTCAATTGAAATATCAGTTTTGGACAGTCAGCACTGACACTTTCCCCTGTGCTTGCATTTGTTCTATAGTTTGCCTCTGCCAGTGTTGGTAAGCAGGCATCACAGGAATAGTGTCATGTGAATGAAAGTCGTATATTGGATTATAAGATCTTCATTATGTCTAATCAATAGCCAAAATTACATTGTCTTATTACAAAAATATTTCTTTACATGCTGAAGATAAATCTGCTTGCATTAATTTGACTTCATAACAAGGAAAATCCTTGTAATTAAGTATTTACACTATACTGTATGGCTAAAATTGTGCAAGCTTCTCTTCTACTGAATGATCTTTTATTTCAACCACGTTGCTGAGTTTCATAATATGAGGCATACAGTCATGAAATTGTAATAAACAGTGGTAACAGGTTATATTGTGCCGAAGAGTAACTCCAATAGACTTCCATCTTTTCCAAAAGTCAGTTTGTCAACATTCTGCCATAAAACAAAATCTGTATTTTTTAATGTGAGAACATGGCAGGTTTGCACAGAGCCATAACCCCATATTTTTTTAGATGAATTGGAACAAGTCCAACATAGTCTAAGACCATCTTAGAGGAGAGAAAGTTGGTTTAACTGACAGAGAATTCCAAATTAAATAAACACACGTTAGAGTACCAACAATGAGTTGTAGCCAGTGTGATTGATTTAGGAAGGACAAAGTGCTTCACTCATCATCAGACCAGTCACTGAAAGCCGTTAAAGCAACAGAGGGGATAGAGAGATGAGGAAAAATTGGATATTAACAGACCATTGTTTTATTTATATCTCTAACAGGAAGATGATACTTCAGCAAGGTCATAGCCTTCAGCAGGGACTGTGACCCACTAAAGTGTTGTATTCTGTTAAAGTAGCCTCCTTTGAAGCATTTGAAAAAGATGATCACAAATGTTTTTTTTTTTTACTTTTGAAAAGCATCCTGCATCTTCCCTATGGTTTATTTAAAGCTGCTGTAAACAATAATGACATGCTTGGTTGTAAAAGGACTTCACCTTCTTCTGTAAAGGTGACACATTATACAACTTTTCTGCAATATAACACAGTTTCATTGGGTCTAAATAAAATATTTTTGACACGCGTTGGTCAAAATACCTTGAGGGTCAAATACCCCCCCAGCACAGTCAGTTTTGAGTGCATGTTGATTGAAATGATAGTGAGTTAATGCTAATTAACTGTTAGTCTCTATGTAGGATTGCATAGTTGGTCTAAGATAAAATAACAGGTTTTTGCAAAATGCTTACAGCGGCTTTAACCAACACCTAAACCTTGAAGGACATTTGTGTGGATATAACATCATTTGGAATCATATTGGTGTGTGAAGGACATGCTTATGATTCCAATGGATTTTTGGTCCTAATACCTGTCATTGTAATTTTGTGTGTGCGTGTGCGTGCAAGTACACAACTAATACATGTTACTAATCTACTGTCAGCAGTGACTGTGCAATTGACATTCGAAATAGATGCCAGCACAATGATGTGATTCAGTATGCTTGGTTTAGCAAGTGTTTTTAGTGAAAGGGGCTGCATGTTAGAGATGTAGTCAGATTTTTTTAAAAAACATTTTTGCCAGGAGAAAAGTGTTTAGGCTTGCTTCAGATGCGCATTTCTGCACTGCTGATGTCATCAGTTTCTTTTTGCTGCACAGTCACATGTCATATTCGTCACCGTTTAGAGTGATGAATATAGTGACTTCAGTGCAGACTCAGGAACAGTGGGTCATTTTAATTCTGGTCTGTTTGAAATGCACCACTATTTTTTTTTAATATACACCGCACACAAACATTAGGATTTAATTTGTTTAATTGTGTGCGCGCGCTTGTGTGTGCGTCTGTCTGTCTGTCTGTCTGTCTGTCTGTCTCCGTCTCCCTGTGCGTGTGCGCGCGCGTATAATTCTTTATTAATATATTTGTGTACAGAAACCCTCCTAACAAAACATTTTCTTGCCTCTTAAGTAATCAGCTATAATTCACCACTTATCGAGCTTTAGTGTCTTGCTGCCATAAACATTCTATGTATCTGTGTCACTGTCTTTGTGTGCATTTACAGGATTTGCAGCAGGTAATGGTATCCGGGCCCAATCTTAATGAGACCAGCATTGTATCAGGTGGCTATGGTGGCACAGCAGAAGGAATCATTCCTACAAGCTCTATCAAAGGTACCACTTTATCTTTCAGGGATTTTTAGGCATTGTTGCTGTTTTGTAAATACGTTTTACAAAACAGAGACCTGTTCTAACTATTGTACTCATTTTTTTTAGTGAGTAAACTATGTGAAGTTGGATTTCCTCCTCTGATTCTGTCTAAACTGCCATCTTTTCCTGTGCATGTCTCTCGAGGTTTTGCATGCTCTTTGTGTTTTTATTTTGCACCATTTCTAAGTTGTTCACTGGATTTTTCTGACTGGGATGTGTTTTGTAACAAGCCTTCTGGAACAAAGTAACAATGAGAACAGAGCTACCACTATACATACATACATACACATATATATATTTATATATATATATGGACAAAAGTATTGGGACACACCTTTTTTTTTAATGCGGGTGTTTAATTTGATGCCATTGCAACAATTGCATAAAACAATACACCTAGCAATGCAGTCTGCTTTTAGAGTTCTAAAGAACTCACTTTAAGCATGATACTAAGGTAATAGGATGCCACCATTTCTATAATCAGCTGTGAATAGTAGAACTGAAAAGTAGAACGACTTGGCCATAAAGTGGCAGACCATGTAAAGTTACTGAGTGGAGTCGCTGAGGTCTGAGGAGCATAGTGCATAAAATTCTCCAATGCTCTGCTGATTCAATAACTGAAGATTTCCAAAGCTCCTCCGGCATTAAAATTGTGTGCTGGAAGTTGCATGCCAGCTGTGTTATGGGGTGGTGTAAAACATGGTTCCATTGGACTCTGGATCACTTAATGTCTTCTGTGGAGTGGTAAATAACGCTTCTCTCTCTAGCAGTCTGATGGATTGACTGGATGGACTGATAATGATATGGGGTTGTTGCTGTTGTTGTTGTTCACGGGTTGATCTAGGTGCCTTAGCTCCAATGAAGTCTTAATGCTTTAGCATACCAAGATATGAACTGTATGCTTACAACTTTGTGGGAAGAGTATTATATAAGATCTTTATAGTTTCTGCCTGACTGTACCACAGTGCACAAAGCAACCGAGCAAAGAGCCTTTGGAATGAGCGAGAATAGAGATTGTGAGGCAGGTCCTTGGGTCCAACATCACTGTCTGGCCTATAAAATGTTCTTCTGGTTAAATGGACAATAATTCCCTCAGAGACAGTCCAAAGTCTTTTAGAAATCCTTCCCAGAAGAGTAGAGGCTGTTACAGCTGTGAAGGCAGGACCAACTGTATACTGGGGTGTCAAAACACTCGTTGATGTAATGTGTAGGTGTCCCAATACTTTTGTCCACATAGTGTACAGTTAACCTGTTAGCAAGGAGTGTGACCACAATAAAGGGATCCCCACTTAATTGAATTGACTACTTAAAGGAGTGCTTACATAGTTTTGTCCATATGTGGTACAGTCAGTTATCCGTGGTGAATTGGTTCCAGGAACGTCTATAACATGGCATGAAATTTGCATGTTACTAGTTGTTTGGGGAATAATGACAAAGAAAAGTCTATACATGTAAACAAATTAGATGCACAAACAACAATGCATCTTAACAAATAATAAACAAACTAGACTGTTTGAGAGAGGCTGAAGGTCGGTGAAATTGTGCTACAGCAGGTTGTGCAGATCTGCAAATACGGAGGGGCTGTCTATCTTTTCAACTGGCCTTTTGCAGTGTGTTGTTTACAGCATTTCCTTCCTTACCTTTATTACCTACCTACTTGTTAATTCTGCTTTGCTGCTGTTTCCATTGTGTGCTTTAAATAACTTTTAGCTGCAGCAGCTTTTCTGTCGTCTTCCCCTTTTTGACTTTTTCATGACTTAATTTCTAGTGGTGAAAGTGCAGAGCATTTGGGTCCTTAGTGAGCCTCTAATTGTAAGGTAGAGCTTAAAATCTTTAAAGTAGCCTGCTCTTTGTGTAAATGCTGCCTTAGCAGCTGTGTAACTGGCATTAAAAGTGTCAATGACATTTTAGTAGTAAATCTTCATACAAAACATCGACATGTTCATGTTTTTATGTGTCCATCTACTGTGATGGTTATTTAATGGTGTCAGACTTGCATAAAACTAAACTAACCAACCTGGTAAGGAAATGCTCTACTGTGTAGATAATGACATGGAAACGGCTCACACATTCACACATGCCCTCAACCAGATAGGTGGTTCTTCAGGCTAGCAAAAATTGCCTATAATTCAAGAACTTTATCTAAATAAAAGGATGTAGTTTGTGTAGGTAAACAATAGCATTTTTGTAGGGGTGTACCGATGCATCAGGATGCAGAAATGAGATGATTATGCACAGTCAAATCGGACAGGGCAACCCTAAGGTGGATCATACGCTCTTGTTTGTTATGCTATCCAATGTAATGGTGTTTAACACCAGAGAGCACATCTTTCACTCTCACAGATGTACGTGTTCTCAGACTTCTGATTTATTTTAATTGCGACTAAATTATTTGTTGACTGTTTCATACTAGGAAACTTTTAGGTACATACCAAGTACACATTTTGTATTGTTATTCTTAAGAAAATAAAAAAAATAAAAAGATACTAAAAAAATATCCACTGTTATTTAAGAAGCTACAATAGAGCATTTGATTTTACACCTCTGTTTCTAGTATTTTAATTTATTGTAGTTGCGTGTGTCAAGTTTTTTCATGTATATTGTTCTCCATTGTCTACACCAGAAATGAAAAAAAAAATTCAGAAGAATTCTGGTCATTTATTTTAATCGGTTGGGGAAAGTTGTTTGTTTGTTTAAAATGTACGTAGTTATGCATTGTCCACACTTGGGAAATAATTTATCAAACTTAAAATTAATGAATGTGAGTTTTGAATCATGAACTGAAGTGAATCGAATTGCCAGCAGAGTTGTATCATTACACCCCTAGTTTCTATTATAACTTATAAGTGAGATGTCAGTCCTTGATTAAGAAGGTTTGTCTTCACTTGCTGTTTGAAAACAGTGAAAGGCGTTCAGACATGCATTTAAATGTCATTCAACTCCGTGTTGGTGTACAGACGTGAATGTTGCCTTTTGTGTCTTTATTTTAAGTTCTGTTTGTGGCGGCATCATAGCACTCACCGTACCTCACAGCAACAAGTTCCTGGGTTTAGTCCTAGTGAACCGGCCTGGGACCATTCTTTGTGGAGCTTGCATGTCCTCTCCACTTTCCACTGATTCTGATAGCAACGTTAAATAAGTAAACAAACAAACAATTTCAGTCTAGCCATGCTTGAGGCCCTAAATATCTAAACTGTTGAGATACTATTTGTTATTGCTTTCAGAGAGGAGGTGGCTGGTACAAAGGATCATGGTGTTCATTTTGTTCCATCAGTTACAGGGAACGAACCGGAGCAATATGGGTGAACTTGGAGAGTCAATGGAATGCGTATAGCCTTTTTTAAATGACAAGAGACACTGAAGTGTCTGGAGAAGATTGTAGCATGCCCTTGTCTTGGCATACTCTTATCAAAGATGTGAGGATAGGCAAAACAGTTACCAGGGTTTCCTATAAAAGTCTATCCTATACAAATAAAGAAATACATACACAAGCATGCACTCACACACTCACACAGAACCCGGAAACTCGGAACAGAACTTCCAAGATCGCCAGTAACTCGCCTCAACACACTAGGGCTATCGAGCTAAAATGAAATAAACATTCATTCAAATACTGCAATTCCCCATTTGAATATTGAATTATCTGTAATCGGTACCAGGAAGGACTATGGAACATGTACCAATGCTTTGACTATTCATATTCACAATGGCTTGGAATGTAAAAAACCACAGTGCTAGAGAACCAGACTTTGTCACCCCTCCCATTCTCTGGTTTATTGGTTCCATTTACCTCTCCTGCTATTCATTATTATTATGTCCTCTACTATTTAAAAGCATTGTCTAGAATTACAGTTTGTCTTTCTATCCTAGTGTACATTTGTTTTGAAGCTGAAAACAGCTGTGAATAATGTGTGTGTGTGTGTGTGTGTGTGTGTGTATGTGTGTGTGTGTGTGTGTGTGTGTGTGTGTGTATGTGTGTGTGTGTGTGT
>JAUZST010080405.1:0-20635 GCA_034779995.1 Parotocinclus haroldoi | reverse complement strand
ATCTTAATTAGTTTTCATGGACAAAATCTCAGTTAACTGTGTTAAGAAGGGCAAGAGAAAACGAATTTAATTCGTGGGTTTGCACCCGTTTACTTATTGTAACCAGTGACACTGTTTCTAATAAATGTGTAATCTTATTTATTTCAGTCAACGTAAAATAGTAAAGCTATGGAATAACCAGCGCACTTTTTAACTCCCTCTGTTATCAGAGGATGTCATGTCACTAAAACTTTTACCTGCTGGAGGACACAGGATTCAAATGTCTCTGTTTTCCGGAAATCATGATTCCAAAAGATTTGCTAAAGCATACTTTGCATATTGATCAAATTCAAACAATATAAAAACCTAGCCTTTTCCCACTAAACCTTAGCTATATAATTACCGCCTTTTTAAAAAAAAAAAAACTTTGATTTAAATGGCAGTCGAATCCATTTGTTGGCGTTGAATCGATTCCGGCTTTGGAATCGAGTTCCAAATCTCAACATCTGAAATCAGAGAGTCGACTCTTTCAGGGATCGATTCACACCCATCGTTATGTTTTCTTCCTTGTTCGTAGAAAACATAGGTGTTTATTACGGGCCACCGTAGTTTATAGAAATGACAGATTATAGAATATATTAAGAAAGATCAAAGAGACTTTTGCGTTACTGCAGTGGTAAATCTGCTATAGTATCTTCGGACAGTTGTATCGTAATGTTTACCATTTTAACAATGTTGACAACTAATATGAATCTGTTATGTTGATAGCTAAACTAAAGGTACAGGATAATAATCTCATTATTCAGCTGATAGACAGAAGGGATTCTGAATTAATATCCAAAATAAATTAGTACGGTAAAAAAAAATCGTACCACTGTAATCCAGCATTATGCACCGAAGAGGAGTTGGAGCTGGCGCTATCGCCAAGAAGAAACTGGCAGAGGTGATTTGAGTGGCAGAGAGATTTATGTGTGACCTGGTTTATTATTGTTTGAAACACTCTGTGTTTGTTGTTGTAGGCCAAGTACAAAGAGAGAGGTACAGTCCTGGCTGAGGATCAGATTGTACAGGTAAGAGTACAGTAGGGTTACTATGTGGTTTATTTGGTTTTTGAAAAGTGAACACAGCATCTGCAGAGCGGTTCAAGTGGTTTTTATTGTCGCTTTGAACCATATACAGTTGTGTACAGTATGCAGTGAAACAAAACAACGTTCCTCCAGGAACCCGGTGCTACAGAGAACAATAAACTACGCAACATCCAGCAGATTCAGATTCAGTTCTGCCAGATTCAGAACTTCACCAAAAACCTGGTGAATGATGAAGCCAATGCACCCAACTTTATGCGTAATTATTTATTATTGTTTCAAATGTGAACATTAAAACTTTACGCTTGGCCCCTGCGAAATCGGAATCAATTCTTTTCGTGTAGAGATCAGCAAAACATGGAATATGACCAACTTTTGATTAAGTGTATTGTCATGCAGTGCATACTGAATCACACTTCTTCTGAACCTGTATTTTTTTATTAAATGTAGATGTCCAAACAGTTAGAAACATTCAAAACACATTTGGAAGAGTTTGCCAGCAAACACAAGCAAGAGATTCGGAGAAATTCACAGTTCAGGGTGCAGTTCCAAGAAATGTGCGCGACAATAGGGGTGGATCCTTTAGCATGTGAGTAACCGTCTCAGAATGTGCTATTAGAACATAATACAAATTTGACATAAAATATGTATTAGACATTTGTTAACCGTTTTAAACCCTGACTTTGTATGTTTCTCTTATCTGCATTTTTTAGCTGGTAAAGGGTTTTGGTCAGAGATGCTTGGAGTTGGAGACTTCTATTATGAGCTTGGTGTACAGATAATTGAAGTCTGTCTAGCTCTAAAGCATCGGAATGGCGGTGAGTTAAACGTTATCTTTCATAAATGTATAGTAATGTGTGTATGTGCCCTCTAATGGATCGGTACACTGTTTTGAGTTGTTCCTGCCTTTAGCCCTGTCTCGCCAGTTAGGCATCGACTCTACCGTGACCATGATTAGGGTAAATGGAGAAGAGAATGAAAGAATCAATGAATGAGTTTTCACATAGCTGGAGCATAATAATTTCTTATGGGAAAAATCCTATTTCCTGCTATTGTAAAAATCTTCATACTTTCAACGCTGTCATACAGAAGATCTTTATTTAAGATGAATTGAAACTAATCAGCTGCAGTCTGTACCAGAAATGATGCTGCCAGATGGGGGCCATTTGCTTGTTGTAACTTAATTCTTATATGTATTTCCACACTGAAACTAACAACAAACATATATACTCAAAACAAAAGAATGCACCCCGATAGAATGATATGTAATAGATATGTAAATGATTACAGGTGTGATCTGATTAGGCACAGGGCCTTACCACAGGAAAAAAAGGGTGTTTTGGGTGATTTACCTCTTGATGAGAGATTGTTGGCTGTTATATTAAGCCTTTAAGATAACAGTTCTTGACAGGGGGGTGCATCATTGGACTGGGAGAAGCACTGTGCTCGTCTTGATGAATTGGTGTTGGGAGTAGTGGTTCTGTAACGGCATGTACATACTGCAGAGAGGCGACAGATGGTACAGTACAGGACCAGTAATCAACCGGATCGTGTGATCCGCAGTCAAGCTCGAGCAGCTCCCACAGTCTTACCGTTGTTCACCATTGACACAGAGGTGGCTCCTTCAGTACACACCGTTGTCTCTGTTTGGACCATGCCTTTAGTGACGAATCCAGGTTCTCTTTGGTATCCAACAACAGTTGGTTCGAATATGGAGGCCTGCATGTGCTGTGGATGCACACACTGGGGGACGAGGGACAATAAAAGCCATATGTGCACAACATCATGTGGCCGCATGTGTAGGGTGTCATGACTGAATGTCAAACTGGCATTTTTCAGCAGGATAATGATTGCCCATAGCAAATATGTCTCTGTCAGATTGCAACATTTCCTTGGCTTTATCGCCAAATAAACATTCCTGACCACCTTGGCCACCAGCTTTGGCAACTTACAAGTGTGAAGCATCTACATGTGCAGCTGCGACATCTGTGGGCAAATGTGCCACAAGATATCACATGACACCTGTAAACCTCCATCAACCTCTAATCAACCATATCATATCCAGGCAAGAGGCAGCCCAACATGACACTAGAGCCTCCTTTCAATTGTTCAGTTATCCCCAATCATTTCCTTTCACTCTATTACTGTAATCACGTACATATATAATCATCATTACATTAACACATTAACAAAGTTTCATCCGTGTCCAGCATCTCCTTCTTGGAATATAAAATTTTTGTGAGTAAACACTCATTGACAAAGTAAAATTGACCAAAAAAGTTGTTGGAAACTATTCATTTAATGTAAACTTTATTTGATTGTTTTCAGCCAATAATTTGAAAATACACACAATAGAACTACATGGTATCCATATCTAATAGCACTAGGTCATTGTGCACATTCCAATGATTTACCAAAAATGTATCATTTGTAATACACGAATAAGATTTCAAAATAATTTTAATACAGAATAAGATAATAATAATACAGAAAAGAAACTGAGAATTTGAACTTTTAGTCTTCCCGTGGTCTTCAGAAGATCCAGATGACAGAATTTCGGATTTAACATATGACTTGTGGTATATTTCCTAATTTGCAGAAGTGAATTTTGAAAACCTGGGGACATGACTAAAATATTTTCAAGTAGTATATTATGGATTTATTCAGCAAAAAACTGCCATAGTTGGGATATGTAGTGACACAAAAGTGAGAATTTTGAGAGCAGGAACAGGTAAATAATGCAAGGTTTTAAAGTTTGTATTGTAGTTAATTATATATAACTATTTCTAGTTAGAGATTAAGCCGATCCTATATCTATATCTATATTGGTTCTGATTGACGTCATTCACTTACTGGATATAGGACAGACAGGGCGGATCCACTTACCGATCCATATTCCATTTCACATCTTACCATGAGCTTGGTAACTAAGTGAGCAAATAGTATTAGCTGTTGGTTTAACTACAGTGGTGATTTTTTTTAGTCTGAAAAAGCCGAAAGCCAAGACAGCTATCTCATAACTTAAAGGCAGACTAACAATAATACTTACTAACTACTAACTAAGTACATTGATAATCAATATCTTATAATCAAATACTGCCTCCTGTATTGGAATCAGATCAAAAGTGGAAAAATGTGGGTCTGCCCATCACTGCTCTTTATACGGGGACAGAAATGGCGCCCATTTGTTGGCTCTTATATAGAAAGCTATTAGAACTGTCTAAGTGTTTAATATATGTTATCAGATACCCTAGTTCTATAGTGATCTAATCCCTCAGCTCAACCTAAAAATATTTATCATCATTCATTGGACCGAGGGTTCAGATTTTGGGAGTTTGGATAGTAAGGTTCCATATCGATACATTGACAAAGCTTGTTTGCAGAAAGTAAGTATTGAACACTCAACACAAAAGATATAAAGTAACATAAAACAAATATCTTTCAATAGGACTCATCACCCTGGATGAACTTCATCAGCGTGTATTAAAGGGAAGAGGGAAGTTTGCTCAGGATGTGAGCCAGTGAGTGTCTCTTCTTTTAAGCATGCTGTCTTGTCTAGCCAGCACAAGTGCCCTCATTTACATTCATGTCATTTAGCAGATTCTCTTGAACAGTTTTAGGTGGTTATTAGTGTGGTTGTTTGGGTCTTTATACAGGTTTCATAGGAAGGAAACACTCTCTGTTAAATAGCCATACAATGATTGTCATGACCATTGAGTGGGTTTACATGGATTTAATAGTCGGACAATTACAGAAAATCAGATTTTGACAGTAATCCAATCAAGAGTTCGCATGCACTTGAGCAATCAAATAAAGGGAAATCTCTAGGTTTACATAACTCGGATATAATATTTAAAGAAATTGTAAACAGCCAAATAAATCTCACTGAAGGATGTGACATAGAATCAAACATTAATAATGAAATAATGAAATAATTCTACTTCTCCTAAGCCTTTTTGTGGCTGTTGCAGTTAATTCCAGATTTGTGAGATTGCAATAAAGAAATAAGCAGCCAAGACTGCAGAATTAAGCCCAAAGGAAGCTAAAAGGACCTGACAACCATGTTTAATGTAGTTTTCAGAATGAGAACTAACTGTTTGAAATGTTCTGAAAAGTCCTATACTGAGCTAAAATCTAGCTCTCTTCATCGCATTTCTTAATTTATAAATCGGTGTATGCTGTTTACAATAATCAGATAACTGCAGAGATCAGATTAAGATGGGATTATTAAGTGTATGGAAACACATTTATTGAAAGCTGGGCTCAATATCCAATAGTCCAAAACATCTATTTTTGCAGTGAAAGGTATTAGTGTATCATAAAATATCATTTATATTCACTTTACACTAAAATAAATCGGATTTACTGTAAAAGTGTAAAATTGTCCTGACACCCTAATAACCAATGATTACAGAACACTCGTCTGTCTCTGAAGACATTTGGTGCAGGAGAGGGAAGCAATCAGGCAGTGAAACGAATTACGGTCTAATTTTTGGTCATTTCTTACCATTGAAATAATGTTTTAAAAGTTTGACACTTGGCACAATGGATAGTGCACAGCTCCAGAAATACCTAGATTTGATTCCCAGCCACAGACTTTCTCTGTGAGTTTCCTCCGACATTCCAAAGCCATGCATCATTTTGTTCCAGTGTGTGTTTCTTGCTCACATCCTGAATATACTGAATGACCTAATTTGAGACAGCTATGTTTTCAGTTTGCTACATTTAGACTGATGGTCCTTTTTGTAAACAGAGATGACTTGGTACGAGCCATCAAAAAGCTCAAAGTAATGGGCAATGGCTTTGGGATGATTCCTGTTGGAGGCTCTTATCTGGTGCAGTCAGTTCCTGCAGAGCTCAGCATGGATCACACTGTAGTTCTTCAGCTGGCTGAGGTATAAATGTGGTTGAAAATGAGAACTCCTAATCTTTAGTGGACTCTGTAGGTTATTAAAATTCTCCGTTTATTTTGTAGAAAAAGGGTTACGTAACAGTGAGTGAGATCAGGGACAGCCTCAAATGGGAAAAAGAACGAGCCTGTCACGTAGTCGTAAGTACCCAATAAACGTGTTTGCCTACTTTAAAAAAAAAAAATTACAATTAAACACATAATTGTGTCATTTTCTTTTTTTAGGACCACCTGCTTAAAGAGGGTTTAGCATGGCTGGATTCTCAAGCCTCAGGTGAACCACAATACTGGCTTCCTGCCCTGTTTTCTGAACTTTCTTCTCGCGACGTTACACCCGAAGAAACTAATCAAATGACGCCATGACAAGAAAAACGTACTTTAACCAAGGTGGATCTAAATCTTTCATCTTGGTTAAGCTTTGGTTTATCACAGATTATGATGAAATTGCGTCAAGTTTTGAGCAAGTCTTTCATATAATAATGCAAAACCCAAAAGAACAATGTGATATGGCTTAATAAATGCATTTATTTCTCGAAAGCATTTCGCTAAATGTTGTACAACATGTTCCCAGGTGCCAACACAAAGTCACATGATAAGTGATGTCATACATGAACAAAGACAGATCAGTTTTACTGCATTAAGCGGAACAATTTATATCATAAATCTAGCAACTCTAGTATAACATTCTGAGTACTGCAAGTTTAAATAATGAAGCTTTTGGTGTTTTGGAGCAATAGTCTTTGTCATGGACTTTTCTTCTACCTACCTTGATTTTCTTATTTCAAAGATCTGCTGTAATAAACTGTAACTTTCCATACAGGGCTCATTTTTACCACCGGCTTTTTTTCCCTTGCAATTTGTTCTCACATTTTTTTTATATTAGTCAATGACTGTGCATGCTGATTCGTCATTTTCTTCTTGTACCTCAATCACAGTAGGGACCTACAGTAAGCTTTTTACCAAGCATCACTCCTGGTTCCTGATGTGCAATGAAAAGAAATGCACAAAAAAATCCAGGAGCACAAACTTATGAACTTGAAAAGCATGGGATTTCCAACTTTGCTCACTGCACATGTCACAAGTAGCTTTAATGAATAACAAAGGTAGATTATTCTTACTGAAAAAAACATGATTGTTTAAACATAAAACTTTGGATATTATAAAAGGTCATTTTAAATAATTGAAATGTATTGTTAAAGGTAAATCTAAAAGATTTGCACCTACATATATATATATATACACCATATATATATATACCATATTTCCAGTTACCAGCAAAATGTGCTAAACCCTAGATCCTATAAAGAAGGGCTTACATGTTACAGCCTCGAGCAAAGTTTAAAACTGAGCGAAAATGGCAAAGACTACAATCCAGACCGATAAAACTCTGCTCATGTTTGTGTATGTGTGTGTGCACACGGAATGAACAATTGCTAACTCAGTAGTCTGTCTCACTAACCACTCTTAGGGTGTTTCCATTATGGGTTAGGAAGCTCTTCATAGTGAAACCCTTAAATAGGAAGCAAAGGCACTCGCACATTGAGACAGACCCAATGAAAACTCATGTCTTACACAGGCAAAAATGCGACCATGTGGAATTTGGTTGCAGTTTAGAGCCCTTATTAGACATGCTCTAAATGTATTTGAGTTTGTTTTGAAACGTTGTACTTTTTAATCACATCTTTGAGATGTCTGACAAGAATAAGAAATGAATATGCCTTAGCCTAACTATAACGACTTGTGACAGAAATGTATACATCTTCATAACTGGCATAGCTCCCTTTCAGTGAGATGTTATAGTAAATGTCATTGTTACAGTGAATTATTCAAGTAGTCAAATATATTGACAAATATTTAACCCATTACAGACAGACCTATTTCCAAACAGCTTTCTGCCTATAAAGATGGGTGATGGGACTAATCCTCATGGCTGTAGACGTGGTTTTCAAACTGCTGCTGACAATAGTCATCACAGATAAGGGTACAGAATGGGCACACCTTGTGGGACTGCTCATGCACCGAGAGTTCATGGTCACTGATATCAGGAAAGCTCTCTTGGCAGTGACGGCACACCTTGACGGTAGAGTTATAAAGTTACGTTAGGAAAACCGTTCTGCCATATGGAATTATTTAGCATTGCTATGTATATATTCATAATTGCATTACCTTGATGCTTTCAGAGGGTAAACCTAGACAAGAGAGAACATATTTATAAAGAACAATTGTCCTGCCTAAAAATACATTCAAACAAAGTATATTTGATACAGTGATACATTTCATCTGAATATAAGAACCCACCAAACATGTCATTGATGTTTTCATAGTCGCTGGTGGCGCTAAAGGCAGGAAGACTTTCATGTTGCTGTGGGTTGTTGACAACAGGAGGTATTGAGGCCATCTCGAGCTCACACATCAGATTCTGTAGACGCTCCATCTCTTCTTTGAGTTTCTGTAAGAGACACAGTTTATACACAAAGTTCCCCACACTACAGGTAGCATCAGTGAGGAAAGCAAGTGGTTCTGTGGTACAACAGGAATCACCTTGTTTTCTTCGAACAAATTTTCCTTCTCTGTTTGTGCCACCTCGGCCATGTTTGTCTGTTCAGCGATTCTCCTTCTGGCTTCCACAAGCTCTGTCTGAAATGGCAGTTATAGGGAATGAAACAGGCTAGAAATAGGCTTTCATATGTACGGCAACTTGGGTCACACTGAAAAAGATTATAATAGAGCAATTGTTCAGAACTGCAATCAACCTCAATCTGATGTCTGTCCTCCGTAATGTCCCCAGCTACAGACTTCTGCTCAAGCTTAATCTTGAGCTCTCTCAACTCCAGCTCAGCCTTTTCTGCATGTAAATTGGCTTCATTGGAGTTTTGTATCTCTTTACGCAGTGCTGCTCTGGCTTCAGAAAGCTGAGTGATCAGGGTTTGAATCTGCATCTAAATGAAGCAGAATTTCACAGGAACTTTGCAAGATGAAATCATTAAAAATGTCTAAAATGTGAGTCTACCATTTAACAAATTGTCTATGTGTTGGGATGCTTTTGGGAAACACACTCAATATCAGTGGGTAATTATCATATAGTATGTGTACCTTTGTATTATTTGTATCCCCTTCGAGAACTCCTTTTTCTAACAAGGTTGCATTTAAAGCCTTGTTCTCTTCTTGCAGTCTCTCCAGGTCCTTCTTCATTACCATTTGCTGCTCTAGTTCAGCATGCAACCTTTCATTCTCTTTCCGGCTACTTTGCATATCCACCTAATTCAGGACCAGAGACATTGTACAGGTAAATGCAGAGATCGCAGCTCTCCCATTTCCTTTCTTCAAACCAAGAGTAATTTGCAATGTCCTATAGTGCTCTAGATTAATTCTAGATCTGTCTTATACCTTCAAGTTCTTTGTGGCAAATTCATTAAAGGATGTTAAAAAAATGCAATAGATTTGCTTTCATAAGTTAGATCTTGGATTATTTGAGGATCAAGTTCAGTTTGCAAAAAAGACAACACACTGACAATAGCACTGAAAACTGGCATGCAGTCATAATTTGAAAATTCGGAAGAAGCCAACTAAAGACTGCTGCCAGGTTTGCAAAAATAACAAATAGTCTGCTGTGAACTCAGCCTTGCTTGACTGCCAGTGGAGTACCAACAATAAACCCATGCAGACACAGGAAGTACCAGAGAGCTCAAACCCAAGACTTTCTTGCTGTAAGGCGACAGTGCTACCCTTTAACAGACACCTTACTTAATTCTTTCCACATTTTATTTTCTCAGACCTGAAGTAGCTGGAGTTGGTCTTGCACTCTGTTGATATGCTGCTCTGATTTTTTGACAGTACTTCTAAGCCTGCATGAAGGAATATGAAATAGAAAAGAGATTTCATAACACATGAAAGCATCAAGTAAATCATTATTTCTACACATTTCTATCTGGCTTACTCTTTTATCTCTGCTTTCTGAGCTTCAACCAGGCACTTTAGCTGAGCTCTCTCCTGCTTTAGCATGGTGATCTTCTGCAATGCTTCTTCATACTTCTCACTGACATGGCTGAGTGACTGCGAATAAAGTGGACAAATTCAAATATGTTTAAGATAATTGAAAGATTTATTACGATTAATTTATCCACAGATCTACATGAATGCAAGCTGCACCTTTTGATTTGCTTTGGTTTCATTTTCTCCATCCATGAGAGGCTGCTGCTGCTGGACAACTTTCTTAGGCTTCTGTTTCTCCACTAGATGTGTTTCACTTGTAGCATTTGACTCGAGCGCAATGTTCACCTACAGGAAATGAAGCCTCAATGTTACAAGTTATTTTGTAGTTTTAGGTTTGAATTGCAATGGTGCACTATTCAGAACACGCGCTTGGAGTGCCTTGCGACTTCCAAACACTGGCTCCAGAACCCCAAAGTGGGGTGGAAATTTGACATAAGTGTACATATAGGAAGTTAAGATCCAACCCTAAGACGGTGGATTTCCCTTAGTCTTTCATCCAACTCATTTTTCAAAATGCCATTCTGTTCTTCGAAATAATGCAGTTTAGCCTGTAAGTCCTCCTTCTCTCTCTCCATTTGACCGATTTGCTCCTGTACAATAACAAAGTATTCTTAAGGATTGCTTTCACTCAGGAAAAGTGTGGTTTTCATAGTGTGTTTTTTTTATATTAATGAATGCAACATAATCAGACAACAAACTCTGTTATTTAAGTACGGCTCATAGCTACACATATATTTATGTTGTGCACCTGTGTTGCCACCACCAAGATGTCAGTCTCCAAGCTGGAGTCTACGCTTCCTTCTGTGGGGTTCTGGAAGCAGAATGGAGTGCTGGCTCCTCTCACCTGACCACCACTGTCCACATAACAGAACTGATAGAACTCTCCATCATCCTTAGGGAGGTAGGATTCTAAAACAAGGTGTAACAAAAAGGAAAATAACTGCTCTGTATATGACTCGCACACAGCTGAGTTCTAGATATGGTCACACATTAAAATAATCACATAATTATATGCAAAATGCTCATCTTATTTGTCAAGTTACTCGTTACATTATCCTTAAGTGTAGGAGTTGTGGATCTTCAAATATAATAATAATAATAATAATATGATTATTTGGACTAGATGACACATGATAGATCCATTTTGCCCCTCGGTTCTGTAGTTTTACAGGGAGGAGTAGCTTTTCTCGCTTACCCCCTTCCTTTATCCAGGCTTTGGGGTTTGGCACGTTAATTACACAAGGTGCCAAATGGATTCATTGTTCGACACATTAAAAAAGAATATACAATGACACAACCAATACAATGAAATAATGCTTTAAACAATATAATAATAATAATAATGCAATTATATTTTTTCATTAAACAGCAATTATTAATAACCACAATGCAGGGTCTAAATATTCAAAATATGCCATTGTTCACTTACCCTTAAAGACAACTTGCATTTTAAGGGGTCCAGGACCACTTTGGTCAGACGCAATATCAGCCCAAACATAACTGTAATATTTCTGTGTTGTATCCCAGCCAACCTAGAAATACATATGCCATCCCTTCTATTTAAAACGTGGATATAGTTTGCTAGGTTTACATTAATACATTCATAAAAAATACAAAAACCTGTCAGGGACAGTATGGAAAATGCAGAAAGTAAAAAAAAAACTCCATGTTTACAAACATCCATTCCTGCATTTCAGCCCTGCATCACTTTCCAAAAAAATGATGGACAAGGACAATTTAGACGATGTAATAAGGTAAAAAGAACACCATCAAAAAACAATGATTTATAATATAAATACTATACTATACAATACTAGCCTTAATTATCCTGTCTAAACCTTTGGGGACTTTTGAAAAGGATGGATATTAACACAAAATGATGTTAACCATTCTTGGTTTATACTGTATTATACATTTAAGCCATTTAGCAGACGCCCCTATCCAGAGCAACTTACAATTCATACAGTCTTACAATCCAAGCAATTGTGAGTTAAGGACCTTGTTCAGGAACCCATCTGTGGCAGAGGTGGAATTTGACCACCTTAACCGCTAGGCTAGCACAGTCCCACAATCAATCAATCAATCAATCAATCAAAGTTTAGTCATATAGCGCTTTTTACAATGGTGCATTGTCTCAAAGCAGCTTTACAATCTTATATTATATTAAAAGGCCAATCTCAAGTTGAGCAAGCCTAGGGCGACAGTGGCAAGGAAAAACTCCCTGAAAGAACTAGGAAGAAACCTTGGGCGGACCAAGACTCAAAAAAAGGACCCGTCCTCCATGGGTGACCTAGATGTTAATTAAGCAAATAAATAAAGTTTTTAAATCAACATTTAAGTTGGTAATAAACTAAGTAACAAAATAGAATAATAATAGATTTTAAAATCACAGGGATGTAAAAAAGGAATGCACCTTAAATATGCCTATCCAGTCTTTAGAGCCGGGCTTCAGGCCTCCAGTTAAATGGTAAGTGCATACTATAGGAGCGAGTATCGAGTAAGACTGCGGAACATCAAGAAACACCGCCTGAGAATATACAGAGGAATCTGTTTCCCCCCGCACATCCTCCACATCTGTCCCGTCTGTCCCGTCCATTTCAGCTGTGGAATAAAGACAAACTGTATCATCACCTATCATAAAGCGAACCTTAAATCTCAAACCATGAACAACTGGTTTTCATACGGTTGCGTACAAAATCGAAAGCAACGTAAACAAGTTTCTCTTTCACTTTTCCTTAAAATAATAAAAACAAACTAAACTCTTTCTTAGCTTGTAAACGCGAGTTCTTAAAACCTGCCGTGCTCGTGTCACAACTTAAATTAGACATTTAACGAGATTTCTATGTTGTTGCTTCTAATAAACAGTTCGTTATAATAGATCTACTCATAACTACTGGGGTTTAACCAACATCTTAATAAAGAAGCGGGCAATAATTATAAACTATTTGCTTTTCGAATCATTTGATATAAAAAATAACTTTAATAAACGACTTCTGTTACCTGATCCGTCCGTGTCGCAGCCCTGTGGATAATCGTCGATCTGCTGCCCTAGGTTTGCGTTTACGCACAGGCGACATGGATTGTGGGATATGTAGTTCTACTTCATCTCGGAGCGTTAATTGTTCCCTCACAGAAGCGACTTATTAATTAAAAAAGGGGCAGTACGGTGGCCCGGTGGGTAGAATCGCTGCCTCACAGAGGGTCCTGGGTTCAATCCCAGGGTGTAGCAGCCTGGGTACTCCCCGTGTCTGCATGGGTTTATTCAGAGTACTCCAGTTTCCTCCCACAGGCCAAAGACGTGTTAGGTTAATTGATGTCTCTAAAGTGTGACTGTGTGGATCACTGTGTGTCCTACGATGGATTGGCGTCCCATCTAAGGTTGTCCTGCCCTTTTGCCCAGAGTTGCTGGGTGGGCACCGGCTGGCCCATGTGAATTATGCAGAAGATAATGAATGAATGAATAAACCATTTAAAAATATAAAGCTTTTACTGTTTAGTATAAGACATACTTTATTTTAAAGCAACAGTTCGATATTAAAATAGCAGGCATGTTTGTACAAAATGAGACCGAACAAAACATGCAAATATAGGCGAAAATAGCCTATTCCGTCTGGGATTTGACCCTCCATTAGCACTACAGTCAGTTAGTAAACACACAAGCTAACATTTATCGAGGCATTAACTAAGCCACAGGACGGTTAGTATACAATGTATACTGTACACAATGAAAGAAGCAAAACATCTGGTCGTATTGTAAATCCAATCCAAGTGAATCAGCTGCAGCACCTGCATTTTTCCCCTCACAGATAAGCAATAAACAGAACTGAACTGCTTTACAATCAAATACGCCTCCTGCACACTGAACCTCAAAGTTCTGCCATTGTTTGGACTATAACATATACCACATTATTTGAAAAAAAAAATTCAGGAGCAGAAACTGTAATTTAAAAGAAAATATTTAAAACACATTTATAGTTCGTATATATTCAGAGGCAACTTTGCTTCTTAAAATGGAATCTGTGCACCTAAAAAAAAAACACCCACCGAAAACAGACCTACATGAACATTTCCTCAAGATATTACAATAAAAACAAACAGCTCAGATTGTGAACTTTTCTTATTCTACTCATTATATATTAAATGTATAAACCAGGGCTTCCTGAGAACTGTATTTTTATGCAATTTATAGGTCAGTGATTTTTCAAGCAGTGTTTTAAAAAAGAAGACGGACATAATAAAGGCTATTTTACAGTGTAGCACATTTGCAAAGTGAATAAAAAAAGTGCATCTGTGATACACAGGAGAGGCTACTGCATGATATTAGCACTATAGAATAAGTTCTGAATAATTTCCGTAGCTCTGATAATGAGTACATGATATGAAAAACCAAAAGATGGTGAATATATTTAAATAATGAGAATAGTAGTGTATAATATGTTGGTCAAATCATTGGGGTTGTTTCAAATGCAATGCAGGAGATCAGCAGAGGAAAAGCACTGGAGGGGGAGAGAGAAATATTAGAAATTAATTTGACATCACAAAACATCACAATTGTGTGTATATTACACAATGCACACATCGTGAGCAACACTAATTTGCACTACAACACATATTAGATTTAATGAACTGATTGGTAACTGAAAATCAGTACTGATTAGGGGTGAGAATCTCTAGGCACCTCACAATTCGATTCAGTTACGATTCAAAGGGCAACAATTGTCGATGCATCTCAGTTTGGTTTTTTTTCTTTACCATGTGACTACATGAAACAAATCTATGGCAGCAAAATAGGTCCTAAAGTTTTGAGAATCAGAAAACCCGTAACTAAATATTAACATTTTGTAATATAAACCTGTTTATAAACAGAATATTTCTGTTTTTTATTTCCGTAATCGTCTATTTTGAGTTTAATATTCTTGAAGTGTCCGATTTCACTTTCATGTTCAGATGCAAGTGTGACCGAGTCTCGATTATTGACGTTTGTTAATCGATTCGGAATCGTTCAAATCCGAATCACAATGCATCGGAAATTCAAATCTTTTCCCCGGACCCCTAATACTGATGCAGATATACAATGCATGCGGAAAAGTCAACAAACCCTTTCACTGTTTAACTCTTTAAAAATCTTGCTATGTTGAGGCCTTGTGCTTTTCCCAAGTCATTCAGTACTCGATACCACAAAATGACAAAATAAAAACGTCTGCAAATTTATTAAAAAGGGATCCTATGCTAGATCCTGGATCCTTGTTATGAGACCTGAATATTAGCTCTGGGGACAAAGGCCTTGGTAAGAGAGCTGACCAAAAACCTCCAGATGGTCAATCATCACTGCAACACTCCATCAATCTAGGTTTTATGACAGGCATTTCGATCTTGTTTTATCAGATCACAGAATCTTGTTTCCCACAGTCTGAGAATCCTTTCAGTGCTGTTTTTATTTAATTCCAGATGAGCTTTCGTGTGTCTTTTACTGAGGAGAGGCTTCTGTCTGGTCACTCTGCCATAAAGCCCAGACTGTTGGAGTGCACAACAGCACACGGATTTCCCTAAAAGCCAGTAAGCCAACATATTAAAGTTTGTAATGAATTAGTTTCACAAAGTATAGAATTATTGATCATTTAGAATATTGAGAAAATGCAGTACATTTAATGAAAACACAAGTAAATGAATTAGCAGGGATTAGGTGTACTGCTCTCGCTGATATTAATACTCACCTTAGCCGCCAAAAACAGAAGCAAGGACAATGGCTGTAATCAAAACTAAAATTGCAATGCACACTGCAATAAAAATCTTTTTCTGAAAGACAAAAATCAAGTATGTCAAATGTGGGATTTAAATATTCTGGATAAGACAGTCTTTTTTAAATAGACCAAGTATTCATTTCAGTTTCTGTTAACCAACCTTCCGTGCTTTCGATTGAGATACAACAGCTGCCTGAGTGTCTGCAACAGCCTTCACCACATAGTTAGAAGAATTAATTATGTTGTTCTCAATACGATTAACCATTTCCCCCTGAAAACAAAAAATGCATTAAGAAGTTGCTGTAATACAAATACATATTGTGAAATCTTCTACTAAACGCATTTCATTCTGCACCTTTTCACACTAAATATGCTGAAGAGATTCATCTTGAATGCTAACCGGCATGGTAATTATACCCGAATGTTTTATGGTCTCATTTGGGTCGTTCCTTCACTCACCTGTGCCTCCACTTCCATTGCAAGATACTGAAACATATCATGAAGGTCTCTGATGCTTTTTTCTAATTTCATAATCTCATCATGTCGTGTCTCGATCTCATTTAGTGCTTGCTTGGTAGCTTGAGCATCTGATAAGATCTGTATAAAAAGTTCACATAATATATAATTATCAGTGGCTTGCAGTCAGACTTTTCTATCCTTCAGATTAGGAGTAACAAACAGGTATATGTCGAATCTAATATAAGGACAAAATCAAAAACATCATCACATTCAAAGCGCTATTCTGCGCTGTTTCGGTTGCTATAGGACGCATATCTGTCTGAGTGCTACTAACTATTACTACCTACTCATTAGAATGGCGGTCTATCTGTTTTTTGCATGCCCCTTCTGGCGATGTTTTGAAGGATTCGGTAGCAAATAAATGGGGTCCACTTTCAAGACTTTTCGGACAAGAAATCCGAACGTTCAGATTTATAATTTTCACTATGGAGGGCTAGCCTAGAGTTTCCTAACCCTTCTCAGCACAATGTAGAAGGTGCTATAAATTCTTAATTCATAATGTTCACTGTCTACACACATGCTAATTTTCCTAGATAATGTCAAATGGCCATTTGCAAGGAAACATGCAACATTAGACAAGTCTGCCTGCATAGCAATGGACCATTTTCTGACAAAATGAGCAAAGGATAGATTTTATATTCAAATAAGTGCTGGTGAGTTTGATGATTACTTAATGTTCTGGCTGCCCTGGCACACTGTATACATAAAAAATGATTTAGGATACTGAAAATCAATGAATGATGATGGAAAAATTAGTTATCATACTTTGTTGAACAGTCGTAGGATTTGTGGATGAATTTTGAACATGTTAGAAAAAAAATAGGAAACAGGAAAAAAAAATTAGGAAAACTTTGTTGCTCTCTTACGGACACGCTACTTGGTGCTGTGGTAATGGGTCATGCTTTTAAAAACAAGGTACACTCAACTATAAAATACACATACAATGATAATGGTAAAAACACAAAAGACAATAACTGATGACATGGTCTCCATAAGACAGGAAAAACTAATGCAATGATGGGGTAATTATTCTATGTGCGAACAAAAAGCAAAACTACATTTTACAAACATCTTACCATATCCACTTTAACTCCTCAGAAAGCAAGAAAGAGCACTTGGATAGAAACATTTGGTTAACTGGATTGAGATGAACACTAAACAACAAAATCTAGCATGCTGCTTTGAAACCCCAAATTTCTGTATGAAGCTGAAGCAAAACTCAGCTACTGTAAATAGAAGAAATACTGATCTGACTCACATTTTGTATGAACACATCTGTCTGTCCGCTCTCAAGCATGGACTCTAGCTGCTCATCTGACACTTCATTACCAGCTGCAATTGTAAAAGGAACCATAGTAAATATATTTATTTACTAACCCTTGTGCTCTAGGAATCTGAACCATACTAAAAATACCATCACACACACACACACACACACACACGTACTGTACATTAAAAAAAAATTGCGTTACGTAAATATTCACCCCATTTAAGCTTTTTCCCACCTCTTATTTCAACTTGGAATTAAAATGTACTAAATTGGGTTGTTTGCCGTTTGTCTGACATTTCTTACAATGTAGGAACCCCGGGATCTTCTTGCTGTGAGGCAGCGATGCTACCCACTGTGCTACCATACCAGCGCTACCATCAAACCTGTTTCTAATACAAAGGCAATGCCAAGACAGAAATGTGCTAACAAAGTGAATTCATATTCACATTCTTAATGAAATGTAAGAGAAAAAACACCCACTGATTTTGAATTGCCTCTTTATTCTCTCTACATTTCGGTCTCTGTACTGTGCCTGAATCGTATTGCAGTGACCCATCAACTCAACAAAGTCTCGGGACAAGACACCATGCTGGAAAATAAAAAAAAAAACCCATCAGATTAAATTTCAATAGCATTTTAATGAGATATGTAAAATAAATACTGCAAAAGCAAAATATCCTTTTTCAGAAACCTGTATTTTTTGCATTCTTATGTTTATCGGAATGTATTTCCCGTCTTCTTCCATTTTCTTGGGTTCAAGATCTATAATGAATGTAGATAATTTAGTCCAACTGTCAGCTGGAGGTTTCATTTTGTTTGTTTCGTTTTTTCCACCTTCAGTGGAGATGTTTTATATTTAACGCTTACTTTTTAGTTTCCTCTGGATCTGGCTCGCTTGTACTTTGATTTCATCCCTAATTGTTTGAAGTTCCTTTTTCATACCTGAAACAGAAAACATTAACAAAGTCCAACTGTTTGAGACAACAGTATTAGATTCATCATTCACAGAAACATTGTACATGAAACTGTAGGTTCTGCTAAATGAAAGGAATCTGTGAAAAGCATTCAAATATACAGGTACGCATCGCTTAGCAACCATGATACCATCTGTGAATCTGCACGTTATGCAATCTGGATAACCGAATAACATAATATATAATTAGCAAAGCATTACTTTCTAAACCAGATACTATATTGTTGTATATTCATTACCTTACGTAGGTTACTTGCCTTAACGATAAGGATAACAAACGTGTTAGATCACAGACATAAATGTTAACGAACACTGCCGTTATGCGATGCGCACCTATATACAAATATATGATATGATTAAGCTACTAACTTTCTTCTGGAAGAACAACTCCTAAAACAGTTTTTTGCTTGCTCTCTAGTTCAGACACTTGCTTCTTAAGAGCGTCGAGCCCCTCTCGAATCTCTTGGACCTAATGGGAAAGAAAATTTCATTATAAAAACTGTACATGACAAAAAAGAACAATTTATTTAATTCAATCTACAAAAATGAGATGGAATCAAAAATGGTTTGTATTACACTACCTGCATCTGTGTTAGTTATACCACAGCTTCACATCCCATCCCCAGGACCGTAACTCAACAACGATTACCACTTTACCTACTGACCCGGATAAAATGTGCTTTCCTTTTTGATGGTATTTTAAAAATGTTCAGTTATTCTGAAATACTGAAATTAATTGTATATGTTTCATCTTGTTACTACTGCTACATTTTATTCCTAAATAAACTAAGGAAAATAAATCTTGTCTATCATTTTTTCCAGTATATTTGAAGGTTTTAGAATTTTACTTCAAGGTAAAGTAAAGAAACGACATTTTACAAGTAATGAGTAAAGTAATTCCATTACAATGTTTGTTAAGTAATGAGTAATTAATAATGGATTGATGGATTAAGAGCAAACACTGCTCTTAACTGGGAATGAGATTAAATTAAAAATATTCTGCTACCATGCACACTATTCTAACATTTTTCTTTTTTTTTTTTTGCAGGTATTTACTTTTGTTTCAAAAAGAAGAAGCTGCTGTTGCTGTTGTTATGTTTTTTCTAAGTGCCATAAAATAGGGACTGGGTGCAAGGTTATTGCAGGGCTCCATAAAACACTACCCAGTCTCCCAGAAGTCCAGCCCAGGGTTCATCCACAGGTCCTTAAAAACTGCTGTTTCCAGCAGTTGGCTCTAACCTGCTTATTAAGTTGTACATTGGGTTCAGTTACACCTTTGTCTAACAGGGGCACAAAATGAAGTGCAAAAAAAACACAATATCAGTTATCAAACACTGGAAGTAGTGTCACAAGTTCAACTTTCTTGTAGAGTGCTTTTAATACTGGTTGTGGTGCAGCTTTACAAAAGTTGAGTCTGGACCCAAATAAACAACCCAGAAGGAACCGTGGCAAATAAATACTCTTTGAGACTAATGAGGAAGAAACCATGAGGAAGGCTCAAATGGGGAATCCATTCTCCTCTGGGTGTAACCAAGCACCAAATATTAATTAATAACCTGTAGACTCTAGACATTGTCAGTGAACCATGGTCAATTTCAAGTGCTGCTATTAAAATATCTACCGACAACAACAACAGAGCTGCAAAGCAGTAGACCACATAAGCACACAGACATAAATGGCAGATATGAAAGTACATAAAGTGCATCATTGTCGTAGGGGGCAGGCAGGAACAACCCAAGATAGGGCGCCAATCCAACACAGGGCACATACACTCTCACACACATTTACACACTAAAGGTGCTTTGAATGTAGTGGCTGCTGTATAAAGGTTCCACTTTTACATTGTCTATCCAATTTCCTTAAGCTAAGCATTAACTTTGGGAATGCTAGTACTTTTACCATCCCGTAAAGTCCTTAACTTCTCAGATTGGAAATCAAGCTGCAAGAGGATGGCAGTTAGGATGTCTGTATTTTGATTTGTAATGAGAGGCACATCTCCTACAATGACAGGATGCAAGTGCTTTGGAATTAAATAATCAGGTATATTTCTTCAGCATAACCAGCATTCCATTTGTTTTATAATTCTTAAGTTTATACACACACACACACACACACACACACACACACACACACACACACACACACACACACACACACACACACACA
>JAUZST010080395.1:0-20641 GCA_034779995.1 Parotocinclus haroldoi | reverse complement strand
GGCCAATCCCAAATTGAGCAAGCCCAGGGCGACAGTGGAAAGGAAAAACTCCCTAAAATGGTAGGAAGAAACCTTGGGTGGAACCAATTTTCTTTGCGGAAATTACATACTGTACACTTTCTTTGGTCCGATTAAACGGAATTTTGGTCCAAATAAGCGAATAAAATGACACGTATATAATATGACTTGTTTCGGTACTTTAGGATTTGGTCCGAATAAGCGACTGGTCCAATTAACCGGTGGTCCAGTTAACCGGAATCGACTGTATTTAACGCTAGTAAATTACTCATAACGATGTTGTTATATTCAGTAATGCATTAATTCATGATTTTTAAACCCAAACTACAGTTAGCATTGCCTCTCTGAAACAATTTCTATATTTTAGTCTTTATTTTTCAACCACAATACTTAATCTGAAATGCATACTATTTCCGTTATGGGAGATTTCGTTTTGAAATGCCCCCTGATTTTTGTGAGCCATGTCCTTGTGCAAATAAATTATACAGTTTTTTTAAATAAACCTCTTCTATTCACCATGGAAAAACCTCTATTGTATAATTACTGCTTTTTATGTTTTTTGGCAGTAGATTACAGTATGTTAAACAGTAGAAATTGACTTTATAATTATATTTTTCAGATTTTACTTTATATATTACATACCATAATCTTCTGCTGATTCAAAAATGCACCGAATTGTAGGAATGATGCAAGTAAAAAAATCCTAACTAAATAATATTATTTACTTCAATACGTCTTTTTTTTTCGTCTTTAAAAAACCCCCAAGCATAACCGGTGACCTAGAACAGAAGTGAGCGTGCCCACTTGATTGTTTTAAATTGAAGTAAAAATGACGGTTATCTTAATTTAAACTGACAGGATCAGAGAGCAAAGCCAAATAAGCAGCTACCTGTAAGAAACCAAAATGTTTGAATTTTCCCATGAATTGTAAGAGACTTTATCGTCAAACTCCGGCTACGTTTATGTGAGAAAACCGCCTGAGATCAGCGTAAAGCTCTGAAAAATCCGATTACTGAGTTCAAGTCCAGCTCTCTCATTTCTGCATTTCGATCCAGTCAGAAACCGGAGTTTGAATATTATTACCAGATTACTGCAAAATCCACATCCTGATCAGATTATTAAGTGAATTCATGTCTGGTCTGTGTTTTGCTCGCTCTCATCTCTTCACTATCAGGTGAACTTGCACCACACTACGGCCGTCCTCTGATCGGCGCGTTCCTGAGTGGCACCCGGGACGAGGACAGCACCATCCGTGCCAGCTGCCTGTCCAACCTGGGAGAGCTGTGCCAGCGACTTCACTTTTCCCTCGGCCCACTGGCGCCAGAGGTAACCACGTCTGGAACTATAAGATATATTCTTTAATCCAGTTTTAACCCCGCCTACGCCATTTGGGGGTGGGGGTGTGGAAGGGTAACTGGAGCCTTTCCTCATTCATTGAGCCTCAGAAGTACCCTGATAGGGAAGCCAGTCCATTTTTGGGTCTGACAGGGGGGTCACTACTTTAGCACTGGGGGATCGTCACTTCCTACTCAGCCTCCCCTCCCTCAGAAACGGTCGGTCCACTGCACCATCCAAGTTGAATATGAATAGTAATTTGTATTTATAGACCACTTTTGTTCTCTTTGGCTGCTGCCCAGATTGCAGTCCAGGGTCAAGGTGATGTACAGGTAATCATTTTAAGAGAAGAGAAAAAAAATGGCGACAGCCTGCAAGAGTCCTTCCAGCCAGGCGCTTGGGTGTATGAATTGGTATCATTGGGGGTTCTTTGGCTTTCTGCTAAGCTTCTGCACCGACGCTTTAGTCGGGGTTATTTCTACTGGTCTTTGTATTAAAGCTGGTAGATCCTCAGAGACCGGGCGTACCTCTACAGCTTGAGATTATCTCCGATTTAGATCAGCTGTTTTTTATACAGGCTGTGTGTCTGGATATTTTTCATACAGTGCACACGTGTGATTCGTGTGTAAGTCAGATCTGAAAGCAGCTGCTGAGGTTCAGTTGGAGAAAGGTGGGGCAGCTCAGAGCTTTTCATGAATAAGCAGCTCTGTCACTGTAATGAACAGAGCTGCTTATTCATGAAAAGGTGACCTGTGTGTGTGTGTGTGTGTGTGTGTGTGTGTGTGTGTGTGTGTGTAAGGGTGTCAGTGCTATGAGAGTCTAAAAATATTTTCGTGTCTCTAAACCGTGCACATGTGCGTTTTGTTGCAGCTGAGTTTGTGTCTCACAAGCCTAATAAAAACTGAAAAAGAGCCAGAGGTTCGAAGATCCGCAGTCCATGTCATTGCTCTTCTGCTGAAGGGCCTCAGTGATAAAACCACACAGGTCAGTACGTGTGTGTGTGTGTGTGTGTGTGTGTGTGTGTGTGTGTCTTTTCGAGTGCGTGTGTTTTATAAGCAGTTGATCCACGTTACGACTTACGAATCACAGCATCATGTTTTTCTGACCCAGCAGTTCCTCTGGTAAATAAAATGTTAATTGAATAGTCACTAAGAGACGACGTTCCTCCAAGGACCTCCCACTGAGGACTGATTCTAAGATCTATTGTTTTAAAATCTGTTTTGTTATTTATTTTATTGCTGACTTAAATATTATTATTGATTTAAATTGTATTACTTGCTTAATTTTACTATTACTTTAATATACTTTTAAGTATTTACCTAATTAACATCTAGGCCGCCCATGGAGGTCGGGTCCTATTTTGAGTCGTGGTTCCTCCCAAGGTTTCTTCCTTCTACTTTCAGGGAGTTTTTCCTTTCCACTGTCTCCTTAGACTTGCTCAATTTGGGATTGGCCTTGTAAGATCATATAAGATTGTAAAGCTGCTTTAAGACAATGCTTAGCTGTAAAAAGCGCTATAGAAATACATTTGACTTCACTTAGCTTAATTGAATATGAAGTAATTATCTGTTTTTGCCACTACTAGCGATTTATGCTGTAGCTCCACTTTTTTATATTATGTAAAAACATTAACATTTTTGGGAGAGTTTAGCTGCAGATATTTAAATGCTGAAGTGAGTGTGATCCAGTCTAAAACATCATGTCATGATATTTTAAACCCACCCTTACTACTAAAACATGTACTGAAAGAAAGCCTGGAGAATATTGACTGTATTCACACAGAGTTCGGCTGGAGATCTGCTTTCCTCAGGACATCAGTTTACACTATTCAAACATACCCAAGCTGACCTCCCAGCCCCAGTCTGTCCCCTGTAGCGGCCTCTTCGCTCCTTGTGCTTTTACAGCACCAGGTTTACAACTTGACCCTTGCCATGACATTTAGGTATTCAGTCCATATTAGATTGTACTTATTCAGGACTATTCAGGACTACTGACATTGCCAGGTCAGTGACGGGTGCAGCTGTTGCAGTAACTAATGAAATAGCAAAGCCAGGTAAAGCAGCTGGACTGAGAGTGCTAATGGACTTTACCTTGGCCCGGCTGAATGCCGTAGGAAAAAAAAAAACAGGAGACCAACTGCTTCACGATCACTCCTGTGTCTCTGTGCAGGTTCTGAGAGATGTCCTACTCGAGCTGTATCGGGCGCTGAAGTGGGTGGTGCGCTACGACTCTGACCAGGTGACTGTACTTCACGCTCAGCTGGCCCTGGAGGAACTCGACGAGGTCATGCGGAGGTTTATTTTCCCTCAGCAGAAGCTGGAGAAGAAGATAGTGGTTCTGCCCTGAATCGTCGCATCGTATCAGGTCTCGACCGATGATTTGGAGATTTTCAACCCTAGTCATTTTCACGTTCAGTTTGTCTCGTAACAGTAAATGCTGTGGCAGAGCGGCTTTACAAAAAGTCGTGGCTGGACGAACTGTCCAAACTCTGTGTATGGGTAAATCAGTCCAATGTTTTGTTTTTTTTTTGGGGGGGGGGTTTGTTTCTGTATAGTCACGGCATGTAAGCCAGCTCAGGATCCCACATTACTCTGTGAGGTACTCCATCTGTTATAACCTGGTTTCTGCCCTCTTTGTCCATTTTATCAGTTCCAATTGGCGTATAGGAGCACTTTAGTTCTAGTTCTATTATGATTACAGACTGTAGTCCAGTTCTTTCCCTACTCTGTTCCCTAATGGTTGGTCTCTGCTTAAATGAATGTAGTCCACCAGACATAAATGTCCAGCCACCAGCATCAGATGAGCGCTCATATAGGATAAGAGGATGATTTAACCCAAACTGTGCTGCAGCAGGTGCCGGATGTGATGGTTTATACCCGTGGCTGCTCCCTCTGACTTTACATCTACAAGGTACAGCAATAAGAAAGATGTGCCTAATAAAGTGCACAGTGTTTAAAACTCCAGCAGCACTGCTGTGCCACACCAGTTGGGGTCTGCTCATGAGAGAACAGAGTAGGGGGTCCGAAAGGTGTGAGTGTGAGATTTTGATGCCCCGTGATGGACCGACGTCCTGCCCTGGGTGCACATGGGCCTTGTGCTGGGTGACTATGCTCTGGATCTACCACAACTTTGAACCCGTACTTCCTGTAGATGAACGAATGATGACAGATGCCCCTGAAATCCAGGAAATTCCTAAAGGTAAAGGTAAAACTTTCTTTTTTTTTCGCTTTCTTCTTTCAACTGTGACGCCGTATGCTTCTGCCACGTGGCCTCCAGAACAGATCGAGTGGTGGAAACTCCAGAAGAAAATGCGCATCGATCCATTTTTGGTCTCTAAATGAAATTAAGGGAACCTTTTGCTTTACAACAGATGGCAAATAAAATGCGTTTTTCAGACGTTTTACTCTCTGTGTCTGTTTTCCTATGGACATGCTTTCAGACCTTGTCATTGATATTTGAGTGTGTGGCTCTTGTGCAGATTGCACTCTCATCGCTTTGAGGAGGATTTTTCAGAATGTCTTGGATTGAAATTGGGTGGTTGGTGGAAGAGTAAAAATCGTCTCATTTGCTAATTTGTTAGGTGCACCTACCTCGTGTGTACGGTACTGTGCAAAAGTCTTAGGCCACCGTTCAATTTGTTGTTTTAGCAATGCTACAACGACCCTACAGAACATGTTGTGGACAACTGGATCTGTCACTCAATCTTTTTTTTTTTTTTTATTACACTCGGCGTCATTCCTCTCTGTGACTTTAGCATATCTTAACCTGTTCACCCTGCTTCTTACAAACCACCCCCCCACCCCCACCCCCTCCCGAAAAAAAAGCTACCCCGGCTGCTACCTTTCCGAACAGAATCATTCCCGATCATGCGTCGTCAGACTGTAGAAGGGTCAACTTGGCATCCAGATGCTGCCGATCTCAGGTGAGTTTCCTTTCCACTGTACCGCGTGGAAGCTGTTTCGCTTTCAAATCGATTTTGTTCACAACAATGGTGTGTATATCTAATCTATTGCTGGTCTAAGACTTTTGCACATTTGAACAGGTACCTCTGCTGCAACATCTCGGCTGTTCAATGCAAATCTTAACCCCTCTGTTACATAAACGAAAAGGGGGCCCTGTAAGATCATCCTAGTTCACACATTGGTAACTGTATTTTTTGGGGAAGTGGTCCAGTGGCATCGTGAGCTGATCAGGTGAAGTAGTGTTGAGGGTTTTTTTTTTTGGTTTTTTTAACTGCTTACCTTTCAGAGCATGTTGCAGCGCATGTGCGTATTATTCACTGTTTGTTCATTCTGCTCTTTGACCACATGGTTCTGCTGCCTGATTATTGTTGGTTCTCAGTTCAGCAGAGGATCTTGGCTACTAATGCAAACAAAGTGCCCTTGTCTGAGGGCGTACTCGCACTATGCCAGATTGCCTCGTACTGTGCCTGAGCGTGATTGTTCACCCTCCCCACTCCGTCAGCCACATTGTACTTAAACGTTCTTGGCCTGAGCACACTTGGGGCATCACAGTGCCTGGAGTAATGATGCTCTTGCGGTACACGATTTACTTCATAGTATGTACTTTGGCTTTTTTTTTTGGCGGGGCGTGTTTTGGGTTTGAGGACACACAACCCCCTCACAGGCATTACATTATAGATTTATTAATTATTATGCTACGCACTGATTTTCAGCTGCTCGTGCATTTTTAAGGAGGCAGCTGATGTTATGTTTCGTACTCAGAAATGGTTAGTGATCACACTAAAAGGGGGCCCTACCGTGCCGTCTCGTTGTTTTTCTGTTGTTTAAAGTCTGTCACGTTGTATGAACACACTTTATAAGCGTGTCTGGTGACTGTAATGCTGTAGCATGTGATTTACAGGAGTGTACTCATCAAACAGGTCAATGACCCTTGATGCTTTGTGGGTGGAGGCATTGGAAGACAGAGACAGACAGACAGACAGAGAGACAGACAGACAGACAGAGAGACAGACAGACCGAGAGAGACCGAGAAAGACCGAGAAAGACCGAGAAAGACCGAGAGAGACCGAGAGAGACCGAGAGAGACCGAGACCGAGAGAGAGAGACCGAGAGAGAGAGACCGAGAGAGAGAGAGAGACAGAGACCGAGCGAGAGAAAGACAGACAGAGAGAGAGAGAGAGAGCGAGAGAGACCACTCCCATTACAACAGACATCATTATGAGTTATTTGGAAAAGGATGCAGGTGTCACGGTTGCTTTCCGTTCGGTTTGGCCTTTACCCAAACCTGTGATGCACTGCCATCTTGTCTATGGAAACTTATAAAAACCCGGATAATCTGGGGAAAAGCACCTGCTGTACTTGAAGCATGCAGAAGGTCTCACACAGATCTCTGGTTTGCGTCCCGACCTGGACTCGACCTGCGTTGAATTTCCAAGTTATCCCTGTGTTTGTGTGGGTATACTCCAGAGATCTGCAATAGGTCACCTCGTGGGACTGTGGTGGCCTATTGGTTAGGGTACTGGACTATGGACCAGAAGGTCCAGGGTTCAAATCCCACCTTTGCCACAATTGCTTGGATTGCAAGACTGTACGAATTGCGTCTGCTAAATACTGTAAATGTAAATGGTCCCTCTAAAAAGTGTTCCAATGTGTGGATTGGTGCCCTGTCTAGGTCTGGTTTCTGCCTTGCACCCTGTGCTGCTGGTTATGCCCAGGTTACCTGTGACCCTGAATTGGATAAAACAGGAATGATTTGAGGCAGTGCTATAATTTGGCCAACTAAGAAACTCAAAATATATGGACGTAGTGAAACCGCAACATAACTCAAGTGCGATAGGCATCTTGGTTTCGCCCCCTCCCCCCTCCCCCCCCAATCGTCTGATCAGCATCTCTGAGGCACCACTGGCCAATGCACTGGTCGGGTGATCAATCAGAATCTTTGTACTGCGTATTGATTTGCAGTGACCCGCCACTCAATAGGGATCAAATCGTTGCAGAACCACAAAGGGTCTCGTTAGTCATTGCAGGTTTTCCTTTAATTTGTTCCCTGCGTGTATCTGCCATACTGTACTGCTCACAAAACGAGGGGATAGTTTGAAAGGAAATATCCCACAATAAAATATGTAGTACACCACGTGACATATTGTATAGCATTTTTCCATCACCGTATTACCCCGGGTTTTGGTGTCATTGAACTCCAAGGACATTCCCGGAGCGTGAGAGCAGCGCTGACGTCACTACTCATCTGATTATTAACACAGACAAGACTGCCCACTTTCACTCCCCTTAGCAACCTGAATTATTTTATTTCTGCTGTTGCCAAGCCATGAAATCACACTTGCAACAGTTACAATGGCATGTCCACAAGAAGAAAGGGCAGCTTTTTGGATTTTTTTTTTTTTTAATTTTGTATTTTTTTGAGGAATACAGCGCCGGATTTTTTTGGACTGTATGACGCGAAGTGTGTATTGATTGGCGTAGCATACAATGCAGCTTCTCGGCTCAGTCCTCCCCCCTTTTGTACTTGAATAATTCCTCTCTCTCTCTTTTCTCTCCACCTCCTGTGTTGGACCTGCAGGCAGTTGGCGGCAGGGGTGCAAAGAGGAGGGATGGATAAATAAATAGGTGCATAATGGATGCATTCAGAAGGGGTGTGTGTGAGTGCCAGAGTAGGGGTCTGCCCAAATAGTCTTGTGGTAACTGTGTATTGAGGAGAGAGTGTAGAAATGACGATTATGCTGTGTGTGTGTGTGAGAGCGAGAGAGAAGGGTAGGACAGTGTGGCAGCACAAGAGGTTGCTGGGATTTGGGTTACAGTGTTGCAGAGAGATGCAGATGGGAATCAGCTGGCTCTGCAGCACAGCTTTGACTAAAGCACAGTGAGAAAGACGGGGAGAGCACCCTGGCCATGCGGGGCGCTCTTTCTGCAGCCGTGTTGGACTGGGCACCAGGTGAGGCAAAACTATCCCTCAGCCTACCTCATTCATGGTCCTGACAGGATCTGGGCTGAAGTGAAAGGCCTTGATGTCTGCAAAGCGCACAAGACGGCAGAGGAAGAAGAGGAGGGAGAGAAGGGCAAAGGGAGGAGGAACCTGCGAAGAGGAGGAGGCCAAGGGTGCTGTATTTTTGGATGTGGAATCTCCTGAATTAAGAGCTGGTGAAATAAAGATGTAGTGTGAGCAGGGGGCTGGAACAAGGAGCGTGCTGTGCTGCAGTCGAGAGCAGGGTGTCGGAAGATAAACCCACAACACGCGTCCCGTGCAAGAGTGACTGTGCCAGGGCACAAGAAGCCCACCATTACCAGCACAGGGCTTGGAAGGTAAGCAATATACAATGCAGTGCATATAGTGTATTATCTTTACGAGTTGACCTTTGCCTGGCTTAAGTGTGTGTAAGCTGGAGTAAGGCCAGCGTGAGCGTGAGTGAAGTTTGCTGAGGGATTGGTGGCTCTCGAACTTGAACAAATGAGTTTTTGTGAGCTTGCGTTTACACCTCGCCGGTTTGGAACTGGCCAAGAAGTTCCATCTCCCTCCCAGTTGGAGAGTGGCTGAGAAGTTATTAGGCTGCGTGACGCCAGATCAGTTGGTGTGCTTGTACGGTCATTTTCTGGCATCCCGATGACTGACTGGCCAACTAACGGCAGGAACCGGGCTGTATTCGGGAGGGACGTCTTCAAGGAAAATGCTTTACTTTCCATGGCATAGAAGACTGATTTAACACAGGAGTCTGGAGGCCTCGGGGGAAAGAAGACCCTCCTGGGATTTACAAGCAGCTAGACTAGAATGTAACACTCCGGCAGGCCTTCCACACAGCGCTTCATTAGTGGTCCATCTCAGTGGGGGCCATTCTTTTCAAAGCACTTGGTCTAGCTTTGATCTTGTCATGGTTAGGGATTCCTCAGTGGGTGGATCCTTACGGAGTCCCGTTTGCTTACTCACTTGGGTGCTTGGTTTTACTTCTTCATCCCCATTGGCTGCTGAGTGTGGACTACGATGTGATATTTACATTTATGTCATTTAGCAGACACTCCAGTTGCAGTCTCCTTACAACAGAAACAGTCTTGCTCAGGGACCAAACATTGGAAGCTCAGCAAATGTGGGATTCCAACCTGGGACCTTCTGGTCCAGTACCTTAAGCACTAGGCTACCATAGTCCCATGATCTAATTAAGCAAATGTATTGGATTACACATTGTTCGTAGCTGTAATGGGAGATTTGTCATTCTAATGTCAAAGCTTGACCTGCCGTATAAAAGATACTCCTCAAAAAGTAAGTCTTATTGGATTCGTTAATCAATTTCTAGGGGTGGTACAGTTGCTCGGTGGGCAGCTTCAACGCAGGAAGGCCCTTGGTTCAATCCCAGAAAGAACTGATTGGATTGGAGCCTGCATGCCCTGCCCATGTCTGCATAGGTTTACTCCAGGTACTCTCTGGACTTCCTCCTGCAAAAAAACTGTTGGGCTAATTGGTGTCTCTAAAGTTTGTGCGCGTGTGCTCCAGGATGGATTGATTCCCTGCCTATGGTTGTACCTACGCTGAAAATGCGCCGGCTTTCTGACATTCCTAGTCTGCATTCGAGTGCCAGTTGTGCCTTCTGTGCTGGTTTGGTATCACATATGGACAATGCTTACTTGTTACTAAGGGAGCAGTGGCTGGACAGAAAATCACCTGCCGTCTTAATAACCCTCGACTGCCCTGCGATGCACTGGCGTCCTGTTCAGGATGTGCTTAGGCGTTCTCCCTGTGGAGCACCAAGACCCTGGCCAGGATAAAGAGTGATCTGAAAGTCCTGAATTGACCAAATCATTAATTCAGTTTTATATTCACTTAATTCAGTTCAAGGTTGTGAGTGAAATAGGCAGCTTTGATTTATTTGACAATTCATATCAGGCGCAAGGTTACAGATAGTAGTGAGACACATTTACACAACACAACAAATGGTGTGATCAAGATAAAATGAGGCAACCAATTAACCAAGCATATGACTGTAGAATATGGGGGCACCTGGATTAAACTCGAGGTCAGGATTTAATCGAGAGTTTTCTGTGAACTGTACATGGAAACAGTGTCCCAGTCCGGAAATCAGCCCTTCACATGGGCACCTGTGTGTACACACACCTGGACCTCTGGAGCCGTGTGGTGAGAGCAGCAACCCCTGTGCAGCCGTCGTGCTGCCGGTAACGGAATCGGATACAGCAACACCTGGAATTCCTGGCTAGTCGTGATATCTTGGAAGTCCTCAGTTTGGACGCACGAGATGCAGACGAAAACCATCAACGCGTTTTAGAACTACAAAGGGAGACATCCAACCATAAACACAGGCCAAAAACAAGACAGCATTCCCCACACACCCCCTTTTCAGCCCACCCTCTCCTCTGCTCACTGGGTACGCGTCTTCAGACACTTCTGTACTCTCCAGGTTAGCTGCACTCCATCTGGGAATACTTTTCGTCCCTATGCTGAGAACAACCTTGTGCGTTTGAATCATACTTGCTTTTTGTTCATCTGAGACGTTCTGTTGCCTGGACCAGGATCTCCTCTGGAAGTGACCTAACTGAAGACATCCAGCCTGTTACATACGTACAAGCATCACTGGATGTGCCTGGTCTTGTCTGATTTCCTACAAAAACCAATCATGGACAATGTAAGTACATACTAGTGTCGTGGCAGGTCTGCGTGGATGCTTTTGTTCCATGGTCCCATCTCAGTGGCGTTAGCATTTTCTCCCAGTGTTCGTTTGGCTTTTCTCTGGTTTCCTCCCGCAGTCCAAAAACATGGCTGTTTAGATGGATTGGTCATTTAAAATTGTCCTGATACGAGGGAGTGTGTGAATGCCCAGCGATGGATGGTGCTCTGTTCGGGCGGTTACCTTGTTCCCCTCCGAGCATTTTGATGGGGTCTGTGGTTTCCATATAGCTGCTGATTGTCACTGGGCTGTGTTGTCTGGAAAGCGATCCTTGAGTTTGCGAAAGACACTAAACTAAGTGTGACTAATACTTACAGGCTAGAATCAGGAATGTGACCCCATGACTTTTTTTTTTTTTTTTTTTTTTAAGGTCTACACGTTGGCTTCCATAGACTCGCAGAGAGCGTTTTGACACTCGGACCATCCGAGTTTGAATTTTATTGAAGTTTATTTTGCGTAAATGCACACAGACCCCCTCAGAACGGCCCCCCAAAGCAAACCGAACTGAGACTACCACCTAAAAAGGTCTCAGTTCAGTACGTAATGTAGTTCGCGGGATTTGTGGATTGTGAACGCAAAAAAGCTTTTGGAATTTCAAACCAAGTCAGATTTATTTCTACTGCACGTTTTACAGTGGAGCATTGTCCCAAAGCAGCCTTACAATCTTATCTTATCTTAGAAGGCCAAACTGAGCAAGGCAGTGAGGGCGACAGTGGCAAGTAAAATGTCACTACATGTTGTAGTGCAGAAACCTTGGGAGGACCAAGACTCAAAAAGGGACCCGACCTGCTTGGGTGGCCTAGATAAAAACTGTTATAATTAAGTTTGTGTTAACACACTGCTCACAAAAAGTAGGGGATTTGTCGTTTAGAAATGACCCATATTTTTGTGACTAAGTAAGTAATAACAGATGATAATAATAATAATAATAATGATAATAATAATAATAATAATAATAAAAGATAGATCAAATAATGTAAAATATGTTTAATATATTTATTCATTTAATCTGATACACAGAGTCACATTAGAATACTGAGCCCTCAGCGGGGAGTCACATCATCCCCTGACAACTGAAGGATGGAGGGAGTTACTGCCCTCTGGTAGGGCCCCGGTATGGTGGGGAAACCGGTAGAGTGATGCTGAGGTGGAGGAGCATCTTACTGTGTGTGGGGCTGGAACTGAACATCAGCCCGGAGAGAAAAGAGAAAATGCAGTTACTTATTGTACAGAGTCTATTAACCATCACTGGTGCCATGTGCAGCATGAAACTCCGGCAGCACTAACTGCACTGCTCACAAAAATTAGGGGATATGTTTAAGGGATATTTCATTTTTAAATATCCTCTCGTTTTTGTGAGTAGCTCTAAAGCAACATAGCTAGAAAGATGAGAACCAGAAGGTAGTTTTCAGTTTGGAGTTGAATCGCCACTAAAAGCTTGTTTATTTGGTTTATTTAATGTGACGATGTGCATCAATGACCATTTCAGAAATGCAGAAGGATACATTGCATACACACACACACACACACACACACACACACACACACACACACACACACACACACACTGATTGAGTGTATTCCATTTTTGGAGTGCGCCGAAGAAACGGGAGTACCCGAAGTTAACCCACACAGACACTGGGATGACATGCAGACCTCCCACAGAAGGGTCCGACCGCTTCACTCTAGGGTCGAAACCCAGGACCTTATTGCCGTGAAGCAACAGTGCTACCTGCCGAGCCACTGCGCCGCCGCTCGCCTCTAAAAGCCTATTGCTGTCCATTCTGTATCCTGCACGTTCTCCATTTTTAAACATCTCTGCTCGGCTCTTAAATGAAACACTTCATTATTACATCTCAGTGCCTGAAGGGATATCCAGGCTTCCCATCTTGTCTTAATTCAATCACCCGCGCTTCAGGTGGCTTTGAGCGCTTTCTTTCCACAAAGCCCCTCAGGCTAACAAACTCTCAGAAGACAGACCCTCTAATTAGGGTCAAATGCACCTTTAAGCTCCTGCCTGCTGCCGTCTGTCCACCCTGGCTCCGGCGTGGCCGGTGCTAAGCCTGGAAACGTACCTTTTCGTGTTCGGTTCACGTACTACACTTTGCACGTGCGCTCTCTCTTAGGGAATAAATGGTGGTAATGTGCCGACTTGGCTACCTTTTCTGCATTTGCACTCGTGTTTACACACTCATGGGCAGTTAACTCGACCAAAAGAGACGGCGGAGACCGGAGCAATTTGCCCACTTTTATCAGCGGCAGAAGCTAAGTGAAGCAACTCTTCTCCAGTCAGCAAGGAGTGCTGGGAGGAATAAAGGATGGATTGTTCCCGTTCCAGGATGGCACAGATTGGTGACCATGCCCCGTGTAGCGCATAATTAAAGTCATTAACCTGAGCGGAATAGGAGCTGAGATGGGTTTGATTATTTTTTTTTTCTTTCAATAACCACTCATTGTTCAGGAAAGCCAGATTCATAAACTGGTTGCTGACAGAGGGTCACGATGTCCACGTGATATTACCGATTAGCTTTAGCTATTAGCGAGCACTAATACATACTGTAATGTGCAAAGGCCTTATGCGTTCTGAATTTTTTTAAGTTTATATCCTGCTTATTTTTTATTTTTTTTGGTTTCAAGCTTTAGCGTCACCGCACTTTGAGGTTCTACAGTTATAGTTGTAAAATTGTAGAATTGTGCTGGAAATAGCGGTTCAGAGACTGCAGCCCTGCTGGAGTTATTAAACACCCCTGAAAATAGTCCGCCAGCCAAAAATGTCCAGCCACCAGCATCCCGAGAGCACCGATGAAGCACTAGAGCACAAACAGAGCTGCTGTCTGACATCTCAGAGGTGGCGCAATAAGAGTGAGTGACCAGTGTTTTAAAACTCCAGCAGCACTGCTGCGTCTGATCCACTCGTACCAGCACATCAGTGTTCAGTGCTGAGAATGATCCCCCACCCAAGCAGAACCAGAGTACAGAGAATACAGGGGACAGAAACTTGGACTGCAGTCTGTAGTTGTAGAGTTGCACAGTGCAGCGAGCACTGAAACTTAAACAAGCAATGAAACCTGACGGAGCGTTTTCACTAAATCCTCTCCCTTGCTCTGCAGATGCCCTCTCGCTGTGCTACGGCGGTGCGGATCTTCATCACCACCCTGTTTGCAGCCGTGGTGCTCTTCGCCATCCTGCTGGCCTACGTGACGGGCTACCAGTTCATCCACACTGAGCAGCACCACCTCTCCTTTGGCCTGTATGGAGCCATCTTGTCGTTGCACCTGCTCCTGCAGAGCCTCTTTGCTTTCCTCGAGCACCGCGGCATGCGGGCGCCGTCGCGACCGTGGCACTTGCGCCGCACGGTCGCCCTGTGCGTGGCAGCCTACCAGGAAGATCCGGACTATCTGCGCAAGTGCCTGCGAAGCATACAACGCATATCCTTCCCCGGCCTGAAGGTGGTGCTGGTGGTGGATGGGAACCGGCCTGAGGACTCCTACATGATGGACATCTTCCGGGAGGTTATGGGGGGAGGGGATCAGGCTGGGTGTATGGTTTGGAAGGGGAACTACCACAGCAATGGAGCGGCAGGTTCAGCTACGGGCTCGGTGAACGCGGAGGAGGCTGCTCGGGTGGCGAGGATAGTGCGCAGCCGCCAGTACTCCTGCATCATGCAAGAGTGGGGCGGGAAAAGGGAAGTGATGTACACTGCTTTCAAAGCACTGGGGAACTCGGTGGATTACATCCAGGTGAGTCTCAGCTAGGTGATTCCTCAAGTCAAGTCAAGTGTGAATCGGTGATTTCGGCTCTGGACTCGGGGGTGATTGAGGCGCTTCAGGGTGCAGAAATGAAAAGATCAAATGTATTTATTTCCCGGTTCCCTAAAAACGGATAGAGAAGAAATGCTGATAGTCATAGACCCTAACCTTCACCCATACGGTGCTCCTACAGCCCCCGGCTCCCGGGTTGAGTTCCTGTTTTGTGACCAGGTCGGGTACGGCATTCGGACACGACTGGATTTGTCTAAGGGAGGAGAGGCCAGTCAGGGTCGTTCACCGATGCGGCCCGTGTTCTCTGGGGATCGTTGCCGTAGCATGATCGATCCTGACCAGAAAAAGTGGAGGTAATTCACGATAAAACACCAAAAAAAAAATAGCGCAGACTACTAAGAGGAAGGTCAAAAGGGCAAAGCAAGCTGCTATCTGCTGCTCAGTACCCTACTGTGAGTACCCTTGGATGAGGGCATCTGCTAAAAGCCAGTCTTGTGCTCATAATGCCTGGTTATGTGGAGGTCTAAGATCATCCCAGCGCCTTGTCGCCTGCACCCTGAGAACACCTGTGCGCTGTCAGCAACCTCTCATTGTGACTGCACGTGGCTTTCATCCACTGAAGAGAGCTTTCAAACATCTGTCACCGAAAATGTTAGGTTATCATTAGCCAGAAGCGTTCTGAGCGTTCTGAGTTTCAAACCTTTGATTCCTGGGATCATCTGGCAAAATCTTAATGTTTTCATGACCGTCCTGCTCTAGAAACGGCGTGTAGCTTTCAAATTGTCTCCACTGCTGTATTAAAAGTACACCCGGTGACCAAAAAAAATAAGTGTAAGAGTAAGATGTGAACGAAACTTTGTATGTATGAATGTAATGACGGTGTATGTAAGTAAATACGGTATTAGAGGAAAAGGATACATTTATTTACGGAAACTAGTTTATTTTATTTAATTATTATGGAGGGCAATTGAATTTTCAGGCTGCATACGAGTTCTTCCACACCAAACTTGCTTGTCCATGTCTTTATGGACCTTGCTTCGTGCACTGAGGCGCTCCCTAAACTGTTCACACGAAGGGAGCATACAATTGTCCGAAATATCTCGATATGATTCGTCACTCCGGAGAACACATCCCCACTGCTCCAGAGTCCCGTGGCGGCGTGCTTTACACCGCTGCATCCGGCGTTTCACATTGCGCTTGGTGATGTGAGGCTCGGATGCTTAGCCATGGAAAGCCATTCCAAGTCCTCTACGCACCGTTCTGGAGCTAATCTGAAGGCCACATGAAGTTTGGAGGTCTGCAGTGATCCGCTCTGCAGAATGTTGGATGTCTCTGAGCACTATGCTCCTCAGCATCTGCTGACCCCGCTCATTTCCATTTCGTGGCTGTCGTTCCCAGTCGCTTCCCCTTTGTTTAAATACCACTGACGGTTTGCTGTGGAATATCATGGAACAACGCTGGAGTTCACGGAGCTCCTGAGAAGCTTGTAGAAGCAGTCCGCACGTCTAGGTGCTTGACTGTTATGCACCAGTGGCTTTGGGAGTGATTGAAAGTCCTGAATTCAGTTATTTAAATGACTGAGGGAATACTTTTGGCAATGTAGTGCAAGCTACAGAAACGTGAGAGGAGGATCTTAACACAGAAACTTCTGGAACTTTCAAGGACTCCTTCAAGGTGAACTTGATGATGCTTCTGATCTATTCACAACAAAGTTCGGAAGGATTAACCGTGCATTTACGTAAGCAGTCCGATCGGTTCAGTATCAAAGCTGGCTTCTTTAAGGCTTAGACTTCACTCATGAGAGTAACACACAGCAGCTTTGATGCATGTTGGCGCCGAAAAACGACTCTTTATTTATTTTATGTTTGAACGAAATACATTTGAACGATATATAGATTTAATAGAATAAAATGTTATGACGAGAATAATTAAATATGTCGTACTTGAGTATAAATAAAGAGTACAATGACATAGATTTGTACTTAGTATCGACAGTATAATAAATAAAAGTAAATGCAGGGTGAAGCCCAAGCCTTTTATCTCTGGGGGGGGGGGCTATCTTTTATCTTTTAGGCCCATCTTGAAAGCCGCCATATTGGATCAAGGATAAGTTTGACCAATGAAAAGGCGGTCAGAATTGTGGCAGAAATCTTTTTTTGGAGACAGCTTATGGTAACGGCTCTGGTGGACATTCCTGCAGTCGTGGCGTGCCAATTGGCCGCTCCCTTAAGACGTGCAACATCTGTGGTTTTGTGCTGCGTGATAAAAGTGGCCTTTTACTGTGACCAGCCTAAGACACACCTGTGCAATAATCATGCTGTCTAATCAGCATCTTGATATGCCACACCTGTAGGGTGGATGGATTATCTCAGCAAGATAATGCGAGATCATCAAGATAACGCAAGAGTCATCTGTGCTCACTAGCAGTATTTTTCGGGAAAAGGGCCTTTGTGTAAATAGAAAAAGGTCTCAGACCTTTCAGTTCAGCTCATGAAAAATGGGAGCGAAAACAAAAGCGCTGCGAATCCATTTTTGTTCGGTATAGGTACGGTTTTCCGCCTGGGAGCGATGCAGAGAAGAACCTTGATGCTTCCGAGTGCACAGTTTGGTCAGTGAAACTGCTTTCAGTAAAGAATGTCGAGATCTAATATCTAATCTTCTTTATATGCCTGTTTTTTTCTGCAGGTGTGTGATTCGGACACAGTTCTGGATCCAGCCTGCACAATTGAGATGGTGAAGATTTTGGAGGAGGACCCGGGCGTGGGTGGAGTAGGAGGAGATGTACAGGTGAGACCAGATTTGTCTTTATTTGTTCAGAAATCTGATAGACATGATCAGATTTTCCTAAAAAATAGATAAAGCCATTAGGCTTGAATAGCATAACATATTATACTTGCTTCATTTATTGAGGGACATTATCCAATATTACATACCTGTGAGTGGTAAAAGTATGTGAACCCCAAAGATTAGCAGTTCATGTCTAGGTAAAAACAGACTCGGATATTTAAATCAATAGGATGATCATTCGGGTGTGAGCGGACACCCTGTTTTATTTAAAGCAGAGGGATCTAGCAAGGTCTGATCGTCACAGCATGTTGTTGGAAGTGCACCGTGGCCCAAAACAGGAGATAACTGTCCACCGGTAGAGTTGTTGATGGTCCTCAGGCTAGAGAAGGTTATAAAACCAAGTCTTTAGACTCCAGCAGTCCAGAGCCAGACACGGACACAGTCAGACTGTGTGCAAATGGAGGAAATCCAGGCTATCCTCCACACAAGTGGTTGACCAACAATGATCACTCTAAGGAAACCTCAGGTAACTGCTAAGCAACTAAAGGTCTCTCTTAGCCTGGCTAGTATTGATGTTCATGAGTCCACCATCAGGAGAACAACAATGGTTTTCATGGCAGGGTTGCAAGGTAAAAATTTCAATTTCGGCCATGGCGGTACACAGGCATCACCTTGGGCAAGAAGACATCCTCTAAGCAAACCGTCCTCTGTTTTTTCAGATCCTGAACAAGTACGACTCGTGGATCTCTTTCCTGAGCAGCGTGCGCTACTGGATGGCTTTCAACGTGGAACGTGCCTGCCAGTCGTACTTTGGCTGCGTTCAGTGCATCAGTGGCCCTTTGGGCATGTACCGCAACTCTCTCCTCCAGCAATTTTTGGAGCCCTGGTACAACCAGACCTTCCTGGGTAGCAAATGCAGCTTCGGCGACGATCGGCATCTCACCAACCGAGTCCTCAGTTTCGGCTACAAGACAAAGTACACGGCGCGCTCGCAGTGCCAGACCGAGACGCCCACTCAGTACCTGCGCTGGCTCAACCAGCAGACTCGCTGGAGCAAGTCCTACTTCCGGGAGTGGCTCTACAACGCCCTCTGGTTCCATAAGCACAGCCTCTGGATGACCTACGAATCTGTGGTTACAGGCTTCTTCCCCTTTTTCCTCGTGGCTACAGTGATCCACCTGTTCTACCGTGGACGCCTGTGGAACATCCTGCTGTTTCTGCTAACCGTTCAGCTGGTGGGAATGGTGAAGGCTACCTACGCCTGTTTCCTGAGGGGCAGCCTGGTCATGATCTTTATGTCCCTCTACTCCCTGCTCTATATGTCCAGCCTTCTGCCAGCTAAGATCTTCGCCCTGTTGACTATCAATAAAGCAGGCTGGGGTACATCTGGAAGGAAGAAGATTGTGGTGAACTTTATCGGGGCCGTCCCAGTGACGGTTTGGGCCCTAATATTGCTCGGCGGCGTCGCTTATACCATTTACTGCGAGACGCAGGAGCCCATCAGTGAAACCGAGAAGGTTCTGCTGGTTGCTGGACTCATCCTCTATGCATGCTACTGGCTTATACTCTTAGTGCTTTACTTGGCCATAGTTGCCAGGCGCTGTAACAAGAGGGAGGAGCAGTACCACCTGCCTTATGCTGAGGTTTAGACCGCCCTGGAGTCTATGGTTTTGCTGGATCTGTGTGGGACTGAAACTGATCTCTACCTCTTCGGTGCTACGTTCCCAGCCAAGTTGGAGAAAGATTGCATTTTTTCCAACAGTGGAGCTTTTGCGATTTATTAATGGCCTTCCAAGAAGGTGCAGTTTCTATGACTTGAGCAGTATTTTGCTTCGTAGATTCAAACCATAGCTCAACCAACCTTCGACCATGGTGCCATCTTATGAGAGCTGTACGGTTATTGGGCTCAATTATGATCGGATACGGAGATGGCTGAAATGTGCGCAGCATCAGATTAGCCCAAAAGTCTAAGGCCACCATTCGATTTGAACTATAATGGACTGGACCCAGGAATGTTTGGATATGTCACTGTGATAATCTTATCTGCTGATCTTCAGTCTAATCTTCAGCCGCTCTCACACCAAACCGTTCTAGGGATTTATTTGGGGGGAAACCCAGACGGGTGTTCCCTTCTGTTTGCCAATCAGTCACAACTGTGCATAAAGCCCGTCAAACACTAAATAGATGAAGCCTTTTAATTAGATTAATTTTGTTAATGATGGCGTAACTGATGCCTTTTCTGGCTTAATGAATGTCTTCAGTGCTCGAATATGTACTTTTGGTAGGTTTGTACTGTCATAAGTGGCCAAAACACAGAGCTATGAGCCGTCGTAAGCTTTTTTGCAGTGTGGCTGACTTTCTTTTAAATGTCCGTTGTTGTTCGCGAACCCTTGGTTTAAAATAAATAAATATCCCTTGACTGAACGTTAGTCGTTCGAGATTTTGGAAAGATGATGGGGGCATTATGGGAAATGTAAAACAACAGTATAACTTGTCTAATGGTGGCCTAAGACTTTTGCACCTTACTGTGTCTCTGCAGCATTCGACCTTTAAACAATAACGAACGGAGAGCCATACTGCTATGCCAAGATCATTAAGTTCATTTACAATTTCCTGCTTTTTAAAACACTTCCTTAATTAATGCAGCACGTTTGCACCCAGCGTTAATAGCGTGCTTGCGAACTCGCTCGTTAAATTTTAACGTGCTTCTCGAGTTGTTATACAACCGATAACCGCCAGAGGGCGACAAATGAACACACAAAAATGCTCTCGGGTGGCACAGCGGTCTAAGACTCTTGGCAGGAGGTTCCCAGAAGCTGTGACATTAGATAAGCTAAATCGGGGACGACAACACGCGTTGTTGCACGAACGACTAAAACATTTAAGACTGAAGTCAGATTCTATAGTACTTTTTACATTAAAGCATTGTCTTAAAGAAGCTTTATAGCTTTCTATGATCTAAGGCCAAGCCCCCAAACACCCCAAACCATATAGGTAAGAAACCTTGGGAGGACCAAGACTTAAAAAGGTGTCCATGCTTCAATATCTATCAATATTACTGTCGATTCCGGTTAATCAGCCCACATCGGGACGC
>JAUZST010080385.1:0-20641 GCA_034779995.1 Parotocinclus haroldoi | reverse complement strand
CACACACACACACACACACACACACACACACACACACACACACACACACACACACACACACACACACACACAAACCTACTCTTAATTAGGGAAATACAGGCAATTGTAAGCATATACTTTAAAATAATATACACAGGCTATTTCTGCCTATGTTACACTACATACACACCTATGTTTATTTGTTGTACCATTTGATTAACTTACTGTTATTCAGTGGCTGAAGAACACTTCTTCTGCCTTGCTAACCCCCAAGCCTCCCCCCTGCTCAGTTCACTAGAACTTAAGAGCTAGTTTAGGGGCCGCTAAATTATGATACGCTATATATAACCCTTCCTAGGTTTTTTAAGTCTTTCCTAGGATATACTCCTGACATTAAGCTAGAAATGTCCACAAAAAAATAAGATTTTTCTTAGACTTTTGTCACTTGGGGCATCTCATAGCATTAATAACCATTATTGATATTACCCCAGATCTTTATACACCCCTTTATATCTCCACAATTCCATTTTTATGACCTCTGGTTTTGTTTTGCTTAGAGCGGATCCCTCAGTGCTGAGTAGAACAAACTGCCAGACACCAGATTTTATGTGTCTCTTCACAAAGCAGGACACCTCTACTATATGTACTAATATAAATTACTCATATGTAATAATTAAGATTATTATAATGAAACTCACACTCCAGACAGTAAAAAAGTAAAGAGTTTAAATTCCAACTCTGCCTGGCTCGTACTGTTGGGCCCTTGACCAAGGCTCTAAACTGAATTTTGCTTGGCTTACAAAGTTGTTTTAGATACTAAATCTAAATGTAATTGTAATGCCTGCACTCTTTGGGGACACGAACTGGACTGATACCATGATCATTACAAGGCTAAATGTATAAGTATGAATAAGTATGAAAATGTAGCATTGCGCTGTTTAACTGTTTGTCTTTGAGTTAGATTGATAACAGTTGTCTATGATTGTGACTTTATATGAACGCCTTAATTTGATAACTCTAAGGGTAAATCAACAAGCTTCGAAACTAGTGCAAACTATATGTACTGCTCACAATTAGGGGATATTCTAATAAGAAATATACCCTAATGATATAGCCTCTATTTTTTGTAAGCACTGTATTTTATAGCGTATAATTGAATGGGATGTTGACAGCATAATTCATGTGTATGTATGTGATAAAGCAGGATGGCAGGAAAACCCTTGAGAATCAAGTGAAGAGGCTGGAAATTGTGGAGCGCAGAGAGAGCAAACTAAAAGAGGATATTCAGATGAAATCACAGCAGATACAACAGATGGCTGACAAGATCATGGTAAGGGACAGCAGGTCATCTACTGGTAAAAACACACACACACACACTTTCTGTCACACTTCTGTCTGACAAAGGAGTGGTCTCTACTGGTCTCAATATTATCTCTGGTCCTAAGCCAGCTCCGCAAGCAGCAGATTGCATGCATAGATCAGTTAGATTAGACTCCATACTGGTTAGTGATAGATGATGTTTCCCGATACAACTGTTTTATAATAGCAATTTTCTAGATATCTCTTGGGAAAGATTTATGTCTACGATTAAAAATGCTCCTTAAGTTTCAGTGGTAATATTGCTATAAGCACATTTACGCTCCATACTGTAGCATAGTTGGATATGTAATAACAGAAAACCTTCTTTGTTTGGTTTGATTGTATGCCACTTGTTCATCTAACTGTTGCAGTTGGTGATAATGTTGTTTTAGTTGTTATTGATGTTACTACTGTTATCTGAAAGGTTTCTAGCAATTTATTCTCAAGGTTTGTATTTGCTCTTAAATTCGGTTTCACTTTTCAACTGGGCACTCACAGTGGGTAGAACATTGTTAGCACCTCTATGTAATGAGAACTGACAGTTCAGCACTCAACACATACTTGTATGTTACTTCTGAGTGACTTCAACAACTAATAAAGGAATGCCAGAGAATCCCAATCCAGATGCATAGATGTGACCTCACCCAGCTTGTCTCTACAATTAAGATCTGTTGTTGTGGAACTGCTTGTAGCTTGAAGTCTCTGGGACTGTCAGTAAATAAATAAATCCTCATCTGTGCTACTTGCTGGAGCTGCCACACCACAAAGAGACTGTGCATGCTTACACTCAGTGCTGTTGCATAGCTTCGGATCATACCATTTGAAAGTAAATGTATTGTTTTTTTCCCTTATTAAAACCATATTTTAAAAACTTCTAAAAAAACAGCGACAACTATTATTACACTTATTTGGGGGCTGGACACAAAAGGGGCTGGACACACCTATGCCATGCAGCATGGTGATGTTTACTTTTATAACAGTAGATCACATAGGATTACTACAGGAGTTCTTTATGGATCTGTTCTTTGTCCAAACATGTTTTCCATGTTCACAAATTCACTGGGCTCAGTGATCAAATCCCATGTCATTTCATATCACTGCTAAGCAGATGATCCTCAGCATGTTTCCTTTCATTCTTTGTATTCTATCAATCTGACAGCCTTAGTGATATCCCCTCCTGGATTTCACACCATCACAACACCACTTAAAGCTCAAAATAGACATGACAGAACTGACCTGCATCACAGCAAATAACTCCCAAATAATGGCTCTCTCAACATAAAATCCCCATTTGACCCAAACGGTAAATACTATTGAAAAGTTTGAGCAACATTCTTAATCAACAATCAGATTTTGCAGATTTTTGCAGATTTTGCACAACATCAGACATCTGCACAACATCATTTCCTGAAGCACATATGATTAGACTCTGACATAGACTCTCATCATTTACAGGTTTGATTGCTGCAACATTGTGCTTGATGGTCTGTCTCCATGTTCCACTGTGCAAACAGAGTATTCAGAATGCTGAATCTTGTCTCGTCCAACAACTACCAATGTTTTTCATGTCAATCATTTACTCCTTTTCACTCCAATAGCTTTCTGTTGCAGCCAAGATCAAATTCAAAGCTCTTCTAATGTCTTTTCAGGCCTCAAAAGTTATTCTCCAAGTTTTTCACATTATTGGATTCACAACTTCACACCTGCATGTCAGCTCAGCCTTAAGCTTCAGGCATCTGGTACATATTTCACTGAGATCAAGGCTAGATCTTGTTGTTTGTGTCCTGCCTCCTCAGTGGAAGAATGAGCGTCCCCCAACAGTTGGAATGGCCCAGTGTCTCAATTCGATCCTAAGAAATTTGAAGACTTACCTCAGATAATGCCTAGGAAATGTGTCTGCTAACCTTTGCACATTTTTGTACCAGCTTTTTCATCTATTTTAATGTTTATGTTAACATATCCTAAAGCTCTTATTTTTTTTTTATTATCGGTGATATTGGCACCTAGTGAGAACTTGCTTGATCGTCTCTGACTATTAATATTTGTCTCTGAACATTAATTTCTGGTCTAACTCGTAATGATAACTCCTAAATCCTAAAGTTATTGCATGATAGCACAGCAGTTTGGTGTTTCGTAGGTCACTGATAAGAGCATAAGAGCATCTGCCAAGTAACAAAAATTCAAATAATGTCACAGACTCAACACAGTGTCATGAACGTACAAATCGTATGAACCCATGAGCCTTAACCAACAATTACTTAGATTTACTTGAAGTTGCTTTGGATATGAGTGTCTGCTAAATGTAATGTAAGTCTTTGCAAATAGAACTGACCTAAAGTTAACATGTTAAAATCAATTCAATATTTAATCTATTCAATTCAAGTCAATATTTAATTATCTTGTCAAGTTGTAACACAAATCCATTCATTAGTTCATAGAAAAATTTGTGGGAATATAGTAAGGTGTGAATAAATATAGTTTATTTTTAATACAAGATCTAAGTATTTAACATGTTAATTTTCAGTTAGTTTATTTTGTTTTAATTAATCATGGTATATAAGAACTAATAAATAAACTATTTAATATTTATAATTGATATTTCTATGCTTTGTTTACAAATGCACTATAGTAATAACTTATCATACATCGCATTGATGGATGTATCATTCACATTATGCATTGAATTTAATGGCAGGATAATTAATCAATGGTTAAGTTATATCATTTTCTGTGTCAAATGGAATTATTACAACTTGTTTTTTTTAAAAACAGGAACTAGAGGAAAACTTACGTGAAACTCAATGTACAGCCCAGCGCATGGAGACACTGTATGAGCAGAAAGAGAAACTCTATGAAGATAAAATCAAGGTTGTGTATACCCCCGCTATTTTTCTGTAGAGATTTTAAAAATGTATTACATATGATACATATAAATATAAACAAATTCATTAATGTGAATAATATGCATACTGTATTGGCTTGGTGTTATGACCATCTTCAAGTAGCATATACTAAAAATACATTGTAGTGTTCCTTAATTTCCTGCTCTCTACACATATCTAATAATATCATACGTTTTTGAAAATAAACCTTAAAGTCCATATGTCATTCCTAAGCATGTATGAGTAATGCCTGAGGTTCTCTACAAGGTTTTTGAGACCCAGAGAAAGGCAGACATGGCTGACAAAGATGTCTTGGAGTCAAAGCAGAATGTATACGAGGAAGAGGCTCGAGAGAAGAGCAGACAAATTGGTGATCAGGCAGCGGTAAGACCACAGACAAAACCTATTCAACCTTGTATACTGATTGTTTTGTGGAGAGCATCTTAACATGCATCACAATATTGCCTTGTTTATTTTTAGCTTGTCATGATTAGAATCAGAAACTTTATTTGCAAAGTACAAGGAGTTCAAGGAATTTATATTGCTGAAGGTGTCAACATGCACACAACTCAGGTAAAATAAATATACTGTAGAAAGGAATATACTATATACCAATAGATAAAATAGAAAGGAGTACTAAGGTACATACACATGCTAAGGGAATTAACTGCAAATATAAATGTCAATGTAGCATAACACGCCAAATCAGAAAAAAAGTTAGGACAGTATGGATGTATATGCAAATAAAATGCTTGGTTGGTAAAATGGTTGGCAGTGGTTGGGGATCAAAGATGGGCAGAGGATTTCCAGATTGTCAAGAAATTCATAAGGATTTGCATATTTCCCATTAACACAATGTCCTAAAACGAGTCAAGGAATCTGGAGGAATTTCCATGTATAAAGGTCACTTGCACAAGCCTAAGCTAAACCCCTGTGATCTACGATCTCTCATCTGGCAATGCATCAAGTACATAGAGGATTGCTTTGGCATACCTTTTATCAAACACAACAATATGGAGTTACTTTCACAAATGCCACTTAAAACTTTACTGTGCAAAAAGAAGTCTTAAAGTCATGAAGCAGCCTCTTTGGGTTAAGAGCATCTGTGATGTATTCACAGTGGAAATGTGGTCAGACAAATCAGTATTTCAGATCTTTTTTGAACAAAAAGGTCCTGACCTGTCTGCAACAAAGAATGAGATTTTCACACACACACACTTACCAGCCACTTTATTGGGTGCACCTGTTCGGTTTGAGCAGAAGAATAGGTGATTTACCTGACACTGAAAAACTACCTGTTTTGTTCATGCACAGCCACATCTAGGATCTACAGTGAATTCTCTAAAAAAGAGAAAATATCCAGTGAACAACAGTTCTTTGGGAGAAAATGCATTTTGACAGGGCTCAGAATAATCTGACTGGTTTGAGCTGATAGGTAACAGTAACCACCTGTTACAGCCAAGGTATGCAGAAGAGCATAAATGCACAGCACTTTGTACCCTGAAGCAGATGGGTTACAGCAGCAGAAGCCCACACTAGTTACCAACTACTACCACAGTGTACCCATCTTCTCATAGCTACTTCCAGCAGGATAATGCACCATGGTAACACAGCTAAAATAATCTAATAGTGCACTATTGGGGTGGACATGAGATGAGCATGTGCAGCCAACAAATCTTCAGCAACTGTGGGATGTTATCTTCTCAATATGAACCAAAATCTCAATGGAATGGAGTCCACCACCTTGGTAGATCTAAGTTTTAATGCTGTTCAGAAAGAAAAATTGGGTCTTTCTGGTGTTAGCAAGGTGTGATACTTTAAGCATTTAAAGCATTAACTGTACTTAATAAGCATCATATTCTTGCAGACAATCGGTGCTATGGAATCTAAAATGGCTAGCTTAGAGCAGAGGATTGCTGAACTCTCTGAGGCCAACAAGCTGGCAGCCAACAGCAGTATCTACACTCAGAAAAACATGTGAGTTACTGAAAAATCACATCATCTCCTCTGTTCCATTTTGGTTAACAATTTTTAAATCATTTGCATGTTTAATATCTGAAGAATTGCATCTTTGTATAGAACAAAATCCTGTAGGACATATTTCAGTTGCCATTGATCATTCTACACTGATATTAAAGATGTAAATATCAGAAATATGAATCTGAAATATTATTCAAATCCAGTAACGCAGGTCTAAAGAGTTATCTGTTTGAATTTCCTGTATTGAAAGCTACGGAGTGGGTTATTTAACTTATTCTTTGTCAGAATCATTGGACCTTTGTAGAGGACTGGTTACTAGTTTAATTCGAAGGTTTTGGTTGTAATGATGACTAAGTCATAAGAAACACAAAAAGAACGACAATCTGAAATAGCTTGCATTGAAGATTAAAAGTGAATATGGAAGTAGAAATAACAAAATCATCAGAGCTAAATATTTCAAGTTGAGAAAAATAGAATAATCTGATTAAAGATGTAAGGAGTTAAGCTAAAGAGAGACTGACAGCATGAAAGCTGCAGACCCAAATGTGGTTCTGGTGAGTAAGTTAAATTGTGAAGTTCAAGAGAGAGCTTAATGAAAAAAGTGAACTGAAGCAGGGAGTTTTGAAAGTGCGCAGTTAATCAGACTTGTCAATTGGAAAGCATAAGTTAAAGAAAAAGACTAAAGCTTAAATGAAAGAAGCTGAGAAAAAGAAAGATTTATGTTAACAAGCTGTCCGATTTGTGTAAAAGCAGACATTTTTTAAGTCTTAAGAATATTAAACGAAATAAAGTAAACTTTGTATTCACGCTTTTGGATGCCAGTACTTGTACTTTTTACAGGTGTTATTTAGCCTCCTCATTCCCAAGCTGATTGATGTGATCATGATTGCATGATTGATACCCAGGTTGAATACTAATCTGGATGTCCAAGAACAATATCTTGTTACACTCTTATTTCTGGTCCATAAGGAAAGCCCAAGAGGAAATGATATCTGAACTAAGGCAGCAAAAATTCTACTTGGAGTCTCAAGCAGGAAAACTAGAGGCACAAAATGCAAAGCTAGAGGAACATCTTGAGAAGATGAGTCAACAAGAACAGACAAACAAGAGCCGAGTACTTGAGCTGGAAGCCAGACTCAGGGAGGTGAGTACACATACATTTATGTTCTGAATAGGTTTTGAATTAATTTATATCGAGAAGTGAAATGTTTAAAATAGTTTTTAATGTTTTGTTTGTTATCAAGTTTTTTTTCTCTTTTTTAAATTCAAAGACATCAGCACCTTAACATTCTGGGAGAAAGTCAGCAGTGACAGTCATTTTTAAAATCATCATCTCACTGGCACTCTGTCAGTTATTATTTTTATATAAGTGAAACATATCATTTTAATTTGTATATTATCTAAAATGTTTAAAATGAATATCAATAAGTGCTTAACATAGTACTGAAATCAGCTTAACCATTTGGGAATAAAAAGAAGGACATGGGTAAGGTCCTATGCAACAGTCAGTTCATGATAATCAAACTTAACAACTAAGTACACTGAACAGGATCTTGATGTCCTTTTCAATGGCCATCAACTTGTAGTGTCCCAAAATGTACAATATGTGTCTAGTACAGGCCTGGTTCAGCATTAAATTAAAAGAGCACAGCTGGAAGATAACAAAACCATGAGGATGTCATGTATCAACAACGATATTTTGTTTTAAACCTCCATAGATTGCAGTCAGTGCATCTTAACAGAGATACTATGTTAGTTTACACCATCATGTTGCTGGAAGTTGATAATAAATATAAAACATAAGGTTTCAACTGTAAAATAGTTTTCCTTTCAGATCCTCCAGTTTCCCCCTAGCTACAGGAACATGTAAGTAGGAGAACTGTCTAACCTAATTTTCTTCATGTATTTTGGTATATGAGTGTGTGATGGACTTCCTTTCCATTCCTGGACAAGATCTGGTTTCTCACATCTGAGTAAACAATATTTAAGCTCTTAATTTATGTCAGTGGCAAATTAAACACAGATCACAAATATATGGAACTGAGTAAATGTAGTTTAGTAGACAAGCAATTGAGATCATACTATACTCCACAGTTGATAAAATCTGTTTTACTCAGATTGGTCTGGAGCATGAGGAACAGAAGCTGGAGATAAAGCAGCAAGTGTCAGAGCTGACATTGTCACTACAAGAAAGAGAATCACAAATAAACAGCCTGCAGTCTGCTCGCCATGCACTGGAGAGCCAACTACAGCAGGCTAAAACTGAGCTGGAGGAGACCACTGCTGAAGCAGAGGAGGAGATCACTGTTCTTCGGGTAAAATAGAGGGATCTGAATGCAAGTAACTACTTTTGGACAGATGAAAACAGCAACCGTTATACCCATGTTACGTTTATAACATTGTAGTGATTTTAAGCTTAATATCACATTGAAAATATAAGAAATAAAATTCATCACATTTCACAATTATTAGTACTCTTAGATTTATGTAGGAAGCAGTGTAACTACAGAAAAGACCAATGAAATTACACAAAAGTGTGTTGAACTGCATAAATTAGGGGATGACTTAAAAAGTAGCTAAATCTAAAAGGCCACAAGAAAATGAGTAAGTTATAATTATCTAACAGTAAGAGATATTACGATCAGGCCTTTAAGAAGACGTACTTATATCTTGCCCCCACTTAAAATACATTTCTCCAAAAATCATGTTTGGATATGTAAAGACTTTCAGAAGTATATTCAAACTAGACACCTCTGTGTTAACATGGTAGCCAGAATATTTGCAAAAAGAAAAATTTTCTTTCATCTAATGATAACTGTAAGCATATGACATTAAATACTACAGGGAGTTTGACTGGAATTGAGTTTAAGTTGTCATGAGTTAAGTTGTGTGAGACAAATTAGGCAAAATGATGGTCTGTCATGTTGTAGTAGTGTTTTTTCTTTACAGGCCTCATGTGTCATCATGCAGTCCAGGAAGTACCAAGATTTTTATGGGTGGATTTTAAAGTAGTGACTCAAAACTCTACCGGTAATCAACACTGACCAAATAAATTAAAAATTGGTTCAATGACTACAATTAGCAGCAGATAAAAATAGAAACAGAAACAGCAGATAAAATATAATATTTTAAATGGGTGTTTGACAAAGCTGTAACAATTGATATATTTGTGATAAGGTTGGCATGCAGTGGTTTATGAACCCTTTAGAATTGACTTCCTGAATACAAATGGGCTAAACCGTCAGATTTATACACACAAGTTTTAGAAGTAGATAAAGAAAATCCAAAGTATGTGAATCTTTGTTTTCAGAATCTGTTGTGACTCCATTGTGAATCAATAGCATGAACATTTCTGGTAACTGGTAGTCTGTTCTATGATTGTCATAAATAGCCATTGATGCTGAAAATTAAATTACATTAACCAAATAAATAAGCAAACAAACAACCATCATCATTTAAACTTGTTTTTTGTGCTTAGCATAGCTGTCTTGCTGAGAGACCCACTTTTTCTTGATATTCAGTTCACAGAAAGGTGTTCTGTCATTTTCCTCTACAGTTTGGTGGTACAATTCAGAATTCTTTATTGCATCAATTATGACAAGTCAAGATGCAGCATAACACATCTAAACCATGATAGTTCCACCACTTGTTTAATCAGGTTCTCTTTATCTGCTTATATTTTGTAAAAATCTGATAAGGTTTTATGTAGATTTTATGCAGAAATACAGAAAAATTTTTATTGTGCACAAACTAATCATTTACCAACATTGCAGTAAAGCAGTGGTTAAATTTTTCCTAAGTGGTTGATTTTTCCTAAACACTAGGAACCAAACTATTGAGCAGTTTTCCTAAATGCGACTCATCTGGCTCTTTTTTCTGCAGGCCCATCGAGATGAAATCCAGCGAAAGTTTGATGCCCTGAGGGACAGCTGTGCGGTATGCTGATGCTTTTTTTAAATGAACAGTACAAAGTTGATCTACAACCCCAATTACAATGAAATTGGGACATTGTGTAAAACATAAATAAAAACAAAACTGCTGCAAATCCTTTTCAACCCATACTCAATTAAATACACCACAAAGACAACATATTTAATGTTCAAATGGATAAACTTCATAATACGCCACAAATATTCAATAGGAGACTGGTCCGGACTGCAGGCAGGATAGTCCTGCAAAAGCCACAAAGCCACCTGCACTATTTTACTACAAATCCAAACTGTTGTAACATGTGCAGAATGTGCAGAACATGTGCATTGTCTTGCTGAGATAAACAGGGACGTCCCTGAAAGAGACGTGGCTTAGATGACAGCATATGTTGCTCCAAAACCTATTTGACCCTTCCAGCATTAATGCTGGCCTCACAGATGTGCATGTTACCCATTCCATGGACACTAACACACCCCCATACCATCAGATGCTGGTTTTGAACTGATAACAATCTGGACTGTCCTTTTCCTCTTTGGCCTGGAGGACCCGACTCCATGATTTCCAAAAACAATTTGACATGTGACTCACCACAGCACAGGACACTTTCCACTTTGTGTCAGTCCATATCAGATGAGCTCAGGTCTAGAGAAGCTGGTGGTGTTTCCAGGTGATGTTGATTTATGGCTTTCACTTTGTGTGGTAGAGTTTTAACTTGCACTTGTAGATGGAGAGATGAACTGTGATTACTGACAATGGTTTTCTGACATTTTCCTGAGCCCCTGTTATATCCATTACAGAATGATGTTGGTTTTTAATGCAGTGCTGCCTGACGGATCGACAGTCACAGGCATTCAATGTTGGTTTTTGGACTGCCGCTTATTTGCAGAGATGTCTCCAGATTCTCAGATTTTTTTGATGATATTATAGGCTGTAGATGATGAAGTCCCTTAATTATTGCAATTACATGATGAGAAACGCTGTTCTTAAACTGTTGGACTTTTTGCTAATGCAGTTGTTCACAAGTGGTGAACCTCACCCTGTCCTTGCTTGTGAACAACTGAGCTTTTTAGGGATCCTCTCTTTATAATCAATCGTGATACTCAACATTTTCTATTTAACCAGTTCACTGGTTGAATGTTCCAAACAGTTGTTTTTTGAGCATTCATCAACTTTCCCAGTCTTTTATTGTCCCTGTCCCAACTCTTTAATGTGCTGTAGGCCTGAAATTCAAAATGAGTGAATATTTGCAAAAATCTATAAGGTTTACCCGTTTGAACATTATATTAACAACAACATATCTTGTCTTTGTAGTGTATTCAATTGAATGTACTGTATGTTAAAACAGGTTTGCAAATCATTGTATTTTGTTTTTATTTATGTTTTAGACATAAAACAACTTCAATGGGATTGGGGCTGTAAAATGATTCTGTATGCTACATTAACAAGTTCTGTTACTTCAGAGTTCTGCTATTCAAAATACATCTTGAACCTTCATGTTAGACAGCTCTAAATCAAATGCTGATATTCTAGTGCTATTGTTAATGTGTGAATTAAATTTCACTTATTGTTAAGGTCACTGCTTTGTGGATTGTTTTAGATAAATATTGAATTTGGCTGTATGTTTTCATGCATCTGGCCTTGTTTTTTCATTGTTATCTAATCCATAACCATCTCTCTTATCCGCTTGCCCTACTTTTACTGTCCGCCCACATGCAAGCTGTTTGAGCGCCTTTACCAGGGCTCCAGATCAGTCAGTTACATTTTCTGATATCTTCACCATCTAGAGTTAACTAGAGATTTTCTTTTGCAGCATTGCATTTACTATATTCTTATTAAACCCACATCTAACTTGTGTTATAAGTATATATGTTTTCACAAATATGTAATAATTGAATTGTAACAAAAGACCCCAAGACATTAAAGACATTATTTACACACCCTCACACCTTTAAACAATGTTTTTGGTTTTTTCTGTATTTTCAAGAAATATGAAAATGATGGCTCTGATCATGAAAACGATTTTTGTTGTGACATTTCACTATGATGTAACATTAAAGTAGATGTATACTTTATTAGGAAGATATTGTTTAAATAAGTGTATATACTGTATAGTAGTAGTTATAATATAATAAGAATGATTAACTACTGTAGTCTATGCATTCCGGCTAGATGCCTTGGTTTACTTTATGGAATTTTAGATACAGTGTTAGTAGAATATGATAAAATATAATAATATGTGTTTAATCATATACTACAGTCATGGTATAATGAGATAAAAAATTGGAATAGTTATATTAGAAATGATCACTTCTTAAATAACATTGAATTGGCAAAAAGTTATTTTGAGTTGTACAGTTATGGCATTTATATTTTCATACTGTTCCACTGCATTTAGGTAATCACAGACTTGGAAGAGCAGTTGACTCAGCTTACACAAGAGAATGCTGAGCTGAACAGACAGAACTTCTACCTTTCCAAGCAGCTAGATGAAGCCACCGATGAGAATGAGGAAAGAATGCAGCTCAGCCAGGAAGTTGACCGTCTGCGCAGGGAGGTGGCTGATAGAGAGATGCACCTCAACAATCAGAAACAGGTAGACACATATCAGTCATAATAAAATAGACAGTAACTGCTGTCATATTTTACAAAATGTTTTTTGGATAAGAAATATTTGATAAAATAAGGAAATATGTGACAGGCTTAGTTGAATCAGGTACAGGCAAAACAAAAACACTGAAGCTGCTACAGCAAAAAAAATAATAAAGGCAGGAAAAATACAAGATTACTGTTTTCTGTAATCCCACCAGAAAAGATGGTTTACAAGCTGTGAAGTCATACAAGATGCATCGAGTGTTTGATAGCATTCGGAAAGCAAAAGGCTGTGTGCGCAAGTGTGTAAATATAAGTGAGAAGTGGAGATGTTGCATGTATGTGGGAGGCGCTGCACGTGGGTGTGCGCTGTCTCAACGCTGACTGTTGTATAACATAAATGAATGGTAATCATAGACGCCTGTGGGATGGAGGGATGTGTCATCAACACTCTTAGGTCCCCTCTGCCCAGATTTGTTGGACGTTGCAAGGGCAGCTATATGCGGATCTATTAGCAGCATTGCCTCACATTTCTTTCTGTATATCTTTCATTCCCAGCCTGTTCCTTGTATACTGATCATTTATCCATCTCTGATGTTACTGTTGCAGCTGCAATATTCAGTCCCTTCATGGAGATGTTCAGTCAAATTCAGTACATTTAGAAAGAGTAATATTAATATAAAATTCTCCACACATTCTCTAATGAAGCTGGACAGGACTGTAGACAGGCCAGTCCAGTACCCTCTTTATGCACAGCCATGCCCTTGTACTGTGTGCAGCGTGTGGTTGTGGACTGTCATTGATGCTTCCATCACAGAACTGAAGATGACATTTCCAAGGGCACAGCCCTATACCATGACAGACCCTTGGTTTTGGACTAGCTGTTAACAGTCTGGATTGTCCTTTTCACCTTTGATCCAGGACACAAGGTGTCCGTTTCTTCCAAACATGATCTGGAACACTAATTCATCTGAACAGAATACACGTTTCTACTCTGTGAAGGTCCATTCTAGATGCTTCTGAGTCCAGAGAAGTTGATGCTGCCTCTAAACATGGTTAACATGAGCCTTCATTATTGCACAGTAACTTGGCATTTGTTAATGTAACTTATTGTTGTGCTTGACAAAGACTTGCCAAAGCAATGTGGTTATATCAGCTATTGCTGAATGATGGTTGGCCTTTATACGCACTAAAATTCCTTTCAGTTCCTTGAGTCAATACTACGCTATGTAGAGGAAGAAATATGCAAACCCCTGTAAATCTACATTTTCTACATTTATCATGCATTTATTGAGAAACTAAAGATTTTCTGTCCATCTTTGTTCATTAAAGACTCAACTTGTCATGGACTGCTTTTGTAACTGAAGAGTACTATTACCTGTTGACATAATCTACTTGAAATTACGTAACTGATTAATTGTTTTTATAGCCCCATTCCAACTTGATTTTTAATGCATTGCAGGCCTGAAATGCAGAAATAAATGTATATTAACAAATGGAACAGACAAAACAATCTCTGTAACAAAATACACAAAGTACACAGTGTTTTTTTTCTTTAATTTTCTACCGTAGCTTCAATGCTTTTTCTTATATGATGTTATAATTGCATTAAAAACATTACTGTTGATCCTCCAGCAAGTAATAGCTGTACATTTTCAGAAACAAACATCCATAACCTCAGCTGTTAGCATTATCTAGTGCTAACAAAATGGTAAAACAAAACACATATTATGATCACTTTTTGAATACTTACATGTCTCTTGTCTGTAGTTTTGCCAATTAAAACTGTTATTGATCACTCTTAAAAAGTATAAAACTATAATGACCAGTCCTGCTTTTTAGAGAACCAGGTTGGAAAATACTGTGGTCAAGCTATCTGTTCAAAAGGTGACAAATATTGAAATACATGCTACACCACAGTATAGTTACTTTAAATAATCAATTCATAATGCACTGTTGTCCAGCATCTAATCTCTCTCTAATGTACACCCACAATAACATTTTTGTAAGACACGCTTTTGGCTTTAATTACAATATGCAATTGCTGTCACACTTTTAACAACCTTATGTAAAGTTATAACAATGTCCATCCAGAGTTGCAACTTTTGGATGACTTTTCAGAGATTTTGTACTAATTTCTTTTCCAAAAAAATATTTTCCAGCACAAAACCAGTACTTGATCACTGTGGTGGCCAATTCCTGTGAAAATAAATGTTCTTCATGCTCCCTCTTTCACACTTTGATCCTCATAAACCTGCTCTGAGAATATGTTTGTCAATCCGGGTAGAAAAAATCCATTAACTGAATAACCTGGTCATGTTGAGCCTAGATTTAACCAACAGAAGCAACTGCAGATCATACAACTGCCTCCAGAGGCTTGTTTTTTTCCATGGCCAAGTCCAGTCGTATTGCTTCCTTTTTCTGATTAGCAAGTTCATTGTATTCCATTGTGTGTTAGGACACCAAAGACATGTAAAACCACCCAGGGATCATCTGCCAGCATAGTAACAACAGGAACAGGGGTCTGGGTGGCATGTCAAGGGCAGAGTCTGAGAATGTGGTGTCAGGGGTAAGGTCAGGAAGGGACATAGAGACTAAACAAGAATGAGTACCAGAGCCAGAATCAAGAATTAGATCAAACACAGGGTTAGAAACAGTGCAGGAAGTCAGTGTAAAACTGGGTCTGGCGCAGGAGCTGAAACAGAAGGCAGAGACTGGGAGAGAAATGAGAGCAGAGTTTGGAGCAGGATCTGGTACTAGGCCTAAATCACTCAGCTTGAATAGGCCTGAACCTGACATAGTCCCTGTAACTGGAACTTCTTTGTGGACTAAAGCTTGGACAGAGTCAGAGACAGGAAAAGGGTCACTAAAATAAGGTGGCCAGTGTTGAAGCCTAAAGGGTTAAGAGGGTAGGTAGTATACTAGACACTTGAGGGGAAGTTAGGCTAAACTCTAAACCCTTGAGACAGGGGTGCAGACCCGTAGATATGAAGGGCTTGGGGATGCGATGATCATCTGAATATGAGTCAAACATCATCTGGGAGGTCTTCATAAAAAGAAAATGATGTCTTGGCCCAAGCAGGGAGCAGGAAGGTGATAAAGGCTGACTCTGTAGTATGGAAAGTTTCCCAAGTACTGCATACTCCTTCAAAAAGCCCTTGCAGTCTCCCAGCTCCCCACCATGGGTGAGACCTTTTTGGCACTGGGTCTGTCGACCTTGCTGAGCTCTACAAAGTTGAAAAAGTAGCAAGGAATTAAACTAACAGTACCACTTTATTGCCACAAGGTGAAGACAGATCAGGATTAGAGAAGCCAGCGAGAAGAGACAGAAAGAAAAGTAACAGGGCAATAACAAGATGTGAAAAAAACAGAAACAGGACGAACCCCAACGTTGTATATATGTGTGTGTGTGTGTGTGTGTGTGTGTGTGTGTGTGTGTGTGTGTGTGTGTGTGTGTGTGTGTGTGTGTGTGTGTAAATACTTACATTTACTACTACTTAATATTACATACTACAGTATGTACGAAAAGTATTCAGACCCCTTTAGATTTTTCACTCTGTTTTGTTGCAGCCATTTTCTAAAATAAAAAAGTTCATTTTATTTCTCATTAATGTACACTCAGCATCCCACTTTGACAATGATTTTTAGGATTTTTAGTAATTTATAAAAAAGGAAAAGCTGAAATATCACATGGTTATAAGTATTCAGACCCTTTGCTGTGACACTCATATTTAACTTACAAAGTGTCCATTTCTGCTTATTCTTCTTGTAATGGTCCTTCATTGGAGTCCAGCTGTGTTTAATTGGACTTGATTAGGAAAGACACACACCTGTCTATATAAGACCTCACAGCTCACAGTGCATGTCAATACAAATGATAATCATGAGGTCAAAGGAACTGCCTAAAGACACAGAACTGTGACAAGGCACAGATCTGGCCAAGGTAAAAAAAACTGCATTACCTAAAATTCTTAAGAGAACAGTGGCCTCCATAATCTAGGAAAAAGTTTGGGACGACTGCAACTCTTCCTAGACCTGGCCGTCGAAGCAAACTGAGTAATTGTGGGAGAAGAGCCTTGATAAGAGGTAAAGAAGAACACAAAGATCACTGTGGCTGAGCTCCAGAGATGCAGTAGGGAGATGGAGAAAGTTTCACAAAGTCAACTATCACTGCAGCCCTCCACCAGTCAGGCTTTATGTCAGAGTGACCAGATGGAAGCCTCTCCTCGGTGTAAGACATATGAAAAAACACATGAAATAAGATTTTCTGGTCTGATGAGACGAAGATTTTTTGGCGTTAATTCTAAGCGGTATGCATGGAGAAAACCAGGCACTGCTCATCACCTGCCCTATACAATCCCAACAGTGAAACATGGTGGTGGCAGCATCATGCTGTGTGGGTGTTTTTCAGCTGTAGGGACAGGATGACTGGTTGCAATTAAGGGAAAGATGAATGTGGCCAAGTACAGACATACCCTGAAAGAAAACATCTCCCAGAGTGCTCAGAACCTCAGACTGTGCAGCAGGTTCACCTTCCAATAAGACAATGACCCTAAGAACACAGCTAAAATAACAAAGGAGTGGCATCTCTGGAGAGACCTGAAAATGGCTGTCTACCAACATTCACCATCCATCCTGAAGGAACTGGAGAGGATCTGCAAGGAAGAATGGGAGAGAATCCCCAAATCAAAGGGTGTTATACTTATGACCATGTGATATTTCAGGTTTTCCTTTTTAAATAAATTTGCATGAAAATGAAAAAATGAAAGTGTTTTTTGTCAAGATGGGATGCTGAGTGTACATTAATGAGAAATACAATGATTTATTTTAATTTTAGCAAATTTAAAGGGGTCTGAATACTCTCTCTCTCTCTCTCTCTCTCTCTCTCTCTCTCTCTCTCTCTCTCGTTAATGCATATACCACAGCACAAATAATATATATAAATTAGTGGATATGTATTGTATTATATTGTATTGTATCAAATATTTGACAAAGATAATAAAAGGACTATTTATCACAAATAGCCGGTTTCTGTGGAAGCCAAGTACAATAATTTGTAATCAAACACTTGAAGAAAGAGTATTCTTATGCTAAGGTTTACAGAGTTAATATTTTGTAACATCACAAGCGCTTAATATGTATGAATGCAATGAGAAATAGTTGGCCTGATTATTAGACGAACATAATGTATAGAAGCAGCTTCTCTTTGCTGCATCTAGGCTATGAAGTCAGTACTAAAAGATAGTGAAAGCAAGGCAAAGCATGGAAATCTAAAAGTAAGCTCAGATAATTTCCTTTTCCTCTTTTATCCCTATATATGTCAGCTTCTGAAAATGATCAGCCATTGTAAGTGTTTAATTTAATGTAAGCCTAAAGTGATTCAACACCTGGCTCAGAAAAGCAACAGTGCCTGATTCTTTCTGAATGAACCTTAGTATTTACTTATTATTTTCAGACACAAGCCCTAAAGTACCCTGACCATCCTGACAAATTATGTTTTATAATAATTATGGTATTTTTTATTATTATGCTAAATATGATTGCAATTTATTATATTTGTATTATAATTATAATTTCATTTCTATTAATTACATACAATCAAATAATTAAGCAATTATTTAATTTATAGTAAGTGTATCAATAATATTGATGTATGTGGACCCTGAATTCTGTTGTTTATCTTATGCTGGCTAACCTCAGTTGCAGATGTGGGAACAGATTTGGTTTGAAGCGCAGGATAAGAAAGCTGAAGACCGTCGGTGCTCTCTGTCTGACCCCCCAGCTGTTAAAGAGCTGTTGCGTGCTGAACTAAAACTGCTACTGTTCACGCTCCAAAACAAAGCAGCTACATTGGGCAGGTGAGAAGAAAAACCTTTACAGAGATTACACCGCCACAGACTAATTCTGCAGGGCTACGTCTGAAGTATTGAAGACAATAAAGATTTGTTGTTACATTATGTTAACAAGGTGTATGACTATAGTACACAGCTATTTAGCCATGCCATGTGTACATTGCTGCTCTTCTGAATGTACATCTGTACTGAATAATTTAATCCATGGCCAGAGTTCCTTGCAAATTAAATTTACTTTATTATTGGGTGTTAAGAGTTATTGTAAATTACGCTGCTCTGCTATGCGTGACTGTGTTCTTCATTACTTGATTTACTTGATTTGTAGCTTGACGGGATTTGACCGGTTTTTGCAGCACTCCTGAATATCATCATACAGACGTATTTTTCTTGGCTCAAATAATCTGATGGCTTTAAAATCAAATGTAATTTTTTATTTGTAACCAAACAAATTAAGGGACAAGCAGTTAAGAAATGAGCTGGAGAGAGAACCAGTTTCACACACACAAACACACACACAAATAAACTTATTAATACGCAGCTGACCCCACAGACATCCTCTCCTCAAGGTTGGGGTTGGAGGTTGGGCCCCCATTTAGTTAAATGTGAATAGACTTACAAATGTTTTGAATAATTTACTTTTAGTGGATGTAACCAGAGAAAATCAGTTTATCTGTTTTGGGCACTTTTCAGCATAATATCATCCCAGTAGAATTTTCTACTTACTTAAGCCTTAAAATTTGTGGCATCTTGTGATTACCTCTCAGTCTGTTGCCTAGTTACCTCATTTGGACAGAATGTCATGGTACACATTTGCTTTGGGGTGGCATTAACAAATCAACAGTGCATCCGGATGACTGTTTAACTCTTTCTTAAACATGTTATTTACAGGTGCAATTAGGACAAAAGCGTTATTGTGTCCAAGTAATGGAAAGATGGAGGAAAGAATGTTGTGTCTGACAAAGTACTTCTTTTTCACATCAGAGGATTTATGTATTACCGCTATAGAAACTGTCATGCATAAATGTCATATATAACATGATTCTCCATGCAGTGTGTCAAACAGACGTGGCTATTAAGATGAGGGACCTAGTTTCCCAGACATGGATAAAGATTAAACATAGATTTCAAAGCCTTTTTAATGCAGTGTTCCTACTGACGATGTAATTTGGTTCAGAATAGTGTTCATTAAATCTTCATTGGTAGACCTCATTGTCGAGAGCAGGTGCATATTAAAGAGTAACACGCTTAATCAGAGAGAACACTTCAGATTCTTACACATTACAAAACATAATTTGTGATCTCCTTTGTGTACAGCTGAAATAAATTGGCAATTCGACATTAGCAGCAGCTGTGCATTGGATTACTCCACTGGTTCTTTTTATTACCGCCGTTTGCCTGCTTTTGCCGTTTGTTTAGTTTGTTGTGTCTGTCTACCTCTCTTTACTATAATTAACGCTCACACTGTAAGTCAATGCTTTTAGACTGTGAAATGGATCTGTGCCCACCAGTTTGCTCCAGTCTTGGGGTTTCCCAGGGATGGAACAGGAAACCATTTAATCAGTCGCTTGCTGAGGTGGCAAAAGGGTCTGATTTACAGGTCCCATTTGGCAACTTCTTTATTCTCCTTTGCCTCTGTTTTACCACATTCCCTCCCCTCTGAGTTTTGCCAGCTTCCCTCAAATGTGTTGTCTGCTTCCACTCATTGTCTTTGTGTGATTTGTTATGGTTAAGCAAAGCAGAGCTGCATGTGTCTCATTTCACTTAATATATACTGGTAAAGAGTCCTAACAGAGCTATTAAAACTGTAAATGGCTGCTAACTTTGCTCCCTATTTTCACATTAGACTAGACTAACAATTACACAAGGAATTAATGGGGTCTAATTTACTGCTTGGCTTCCATGTCAGGGAACATAACACACACTTTGGGCCACAACCCCCTATATTTTAGAATTTTTATTTTAATTTCATTTTAATTTATTTTATAATGAGTATCCTGTTTGCACCTCACTGCACTTTGTGGGACCTTTGTTCCCTGACTAAGAGATATAAATTAAGTTATTGTAGTTTAT
>JAUZST010080374.1:0-20643 GCA_034779995.1 Parotocinclus haroldoi | reverse complement strand
CCTTTACATACCATCACAACATCTATACACACTTATACAAGCCTTTCCTTTTCTATATAAACCTTTACATACCATCACAACATCTATACACACTTATACAAGCCTTTCCTTTTCTATATAAACCTTTACATACCATCAAAACATCTATACTAGTCTATACAAATTGACAGAAGCGTACTAAAAACTGGAAAACTACAAAACCTCCCAAACACGTAGCTCCTGGATGAGCCTTTGCCCCTCTACATAACTTAAAAACAACGTTTAAGCCTGTACAACAGTATCGAGGTTTATGCAAACCTTCCCAAACTACGATCTAGCAGGACCAGCCTATCAGGAGCAGCAGGAGGAGGATCATGAGGAGGAGGATCATGAGGAGGAGGTGGCGGCGGCGGCGGTGGATGTGGATGAGGTGGAGGAAGGAGAGTCCTGCCTTTCATTTGTAGCACGGAGGTTGAGATTCAAGCGGTGTTACGGTTAAACCGGTTTTTGGAGGCGAGGTTCCCATCCAGGTGTAAGCGATTACTTTTTGACCTCCCCGTGCAGCTCGAGCTGAATGCGATTTGAAAAAGTTAAGTTAAATCCAGTCGCTCGTGCAGAGTTTCAGTAAGCAGCTCGGTTTCAGATCTTCCTCCAGCGCTCTCGGGAACAGCCTGGCTTTAATCACGGATCCTGCTGGAGTTTCGGGAAGAGAAATTTGTTTGCCTTTATCTCGGATCGCGGTTGGAAATCGGTGCTGAACATCTAGATGCGCGTTTCTGAGGAGGATCGCTGAACGTCTTGCGTGCGGGACAACTTTAAAGAAGGTGAGTGTTTGACTTTTTCCATTGGTGGCTCCCGAACCCAGGCTACGTAACACCGGGATTGCCTTTCTGCAGATTTATGCTGTTTTTTGTTTTTAATCGAAAAGTTGCTGGATTGTTATCGATTGATTGTAGATGGCTTGTTTGCATCTTCTCGTTTGTTTCAGCCGGTTTCGCTCGGATGGTTTTTTTTGTACAGCTGTTTGGTTTAGAGCGCGGTCACGGTGTTCCGTACGCTTGGTCGTGGTTGAACGTGTCGTTTTGCGTAATGACGGCTGGGGTGCGGAATTTGCGCCGGTATCTATTTTATTCACTCTACAGAAACTCGTACAACTCGATGATGAAGTGAGCGTGTGCTTAAACTGTACGAAACAAGTGTGTTCCCACGGTATGCAAACTAGTGTTTACACTGTATGGAACACTGTGCGCCTAATTAAGTAATTGTACGGAGCAAGGTGACGTAGCGTTTTATATACTGTTAAATTGTGATTAAAAAGTGTCATATGTTATGTCTTTGTGTTATTTATGCTGTCGTTATTAGTATTTGGTTGTACATTGCAGCACGTGCACAGTGCTAATAAAACATGGGGGATATTTAACTTTTTCCACTGCAGTGGTTTGTTTACATCTTTTGCAAATTGCAGCTCGTTAGCTTAGCATCAAACTAAGTAAATAAGCGAATGCTGCATTTTAGCTTCCCCTCCATGGTGCAGGTTTGAAAGTGAGGGGACGGAAATGTGGCTGTGTTTATTTATATATATATATATATATATATATATATATATATATATATACATACAGACATACATACATACATACATACATGCACATATATATAGTCCATAAACATGCATGTTAGATAAATTGGGTGCTCAGTGTTTGTGCGTGCCCTACGATAGATTGCCCTGTCTAAGGTCATCTCCGCCTTGCGCCCTGTCCCCGTCGGCTTGGCATTGACTCTTTTGTGACCCTGACTACGATGAGCGGATAAGCAAATGAAAGAATGAATGGGTCTGAAAGGGCAAAAATGGTGACGATGAGAGCGAAGAAACAAGAATTGCATGTTTGTGACATGGCACACCAGAGTTAAGCTCCTCATGCTTGCTTCAGTTTCTTGATTCTTGTCAGTTCTTTGCTCACTTCTGAAGTAGTGCGACAGGAAACGTGTTGCGCTTTCACATAAAGAGCCGTTTCTCACTCAACAATTGTGTGCTTGTGTGCGTGAGAGTGAGTGGGCAAGCAGTGTTTTGGAGGAATGCTTGGTGCTTCACACTGCAGTGAAATAAATGACCTTTTATCTCTTAAATAGTAAGTAACATAAATGACATAATATGAAATCTATTTGTAGACGTCTATGTTGTGGTGGGCCACCACTAATGAATCACCTTAGGATAAACTGACTGGGAAGGAAGTAATATGTGTCTTTATTATGTTGGATTATTTAATAATGTGCATTCTGTGAAGCTCGCAAAACTGTAGCTTTTACAAAGGCTCAGCTGAGCTCAGTGTTTATTTTGTGCAACTAATTGTCAATGGCAAGGTTGACCTATCCATGTTATAATACACCACATATCAGTGCAGGGTTGTTAAACATTGATGATGGAATAATGTGTAGTGGTAATACATTGCAGACCATGACATATTCTTGTGGTATAAACATTAGTTATAGCTGCATAAACATATAGGATGTATTAGAGGTTGATCTGTAGAGAATATAATATAATAGTTATTCATTTAAATATTTTCAAACCCAAACATCGGCACTAAATGTTTTCTATTACATCCCTTACAGTCATGTATTGGATAGAATGCTTTTGTGGTTTAGTAACAGTGGCCATTTAGATCTAGTTTCTGAATAATTATATGACAAGCAATGACAATAAACCCACACATATTGGTTTTGTTTGTTTTACATGCGTTGTTCTGCTGGTCAGGGCTGTCTATCTGTCTGTCTATCTGATCTGTTTTATCTGTCTATCTAATCTGTCTATCTGTCTATCATTTTCTTTGTTTGTAGTTAGTCAAATGTAAAGAGATGTATATACAGTTTACACCACAGCATTTCAATCACTGTTGCTTTGCTGTGCCTGAAAAGTGGCTGCAATTAATACAGTACCTCAGGTAGAGTGGCTGTTAATCTATGTATATATTTAAGTCATGAGTAAAGCTCACAGAGTAGAGGGAAGCACTGGACATGCACATTTGAATGGCATATAATATAGTGTTCATTCAACATGATTCAAATCACTGCTCACAAAAATGAGGGGATATTCCAAAAAGGAATACCACGAAGATCCCACAAGAACTGCTGGAGGATCGAATCCTGTTTTGGCAGTCTTGGGTGACCATACACCGTATTGAACAGTCAATGTGTGGAACTCTCATCCAGTTTAACATGCTTCTGTTTAACCCCATGAATATATCACTTACTACTCAATCATGTTTCACTTGCATTTTCCGACGATCTTGTTTAATGAAATGAAGCCAAATGCTTCTTTTTTTTGAATTGCTGCATATTCATTTTTAAATATCCCCTAATTTTTGTGAGAAGTGTAATCGTGAGTTTCTCGAAGACCCAACAGCGGCAGCTTGGCAGATGCAGGATTTGAACCCTAGACCTACTGATGTATACTCTTGGCACCTTAACCGCTGGGCCAGCACAGTTCCACATGAAGTCCATATCACGTGACAAAGTATTGATGGTGATAAGCAGTGTTATCTGTATATTGATGCGCTTGATGGAGAACGGCTGGATATTGTGTTGTATACTAATGCTTCCGCTCTTGTTCTTTTAGTTTTAGGGATGAACTGAAAATGAATGTCAACCAGCAACCTCGCATGGCTTCTCCATATGGACAGCCTCAGCCTGGCTACCAGGGCTATGCTCAGCCTGGTTACGGGGGTCAGCAGGTGCCAGGAGGTTATACGGCCCAGTACGCACCTTACAACGGGCCCGCATCTACTTACCAATCCGGAACACCTCAAGGTAATTGTATTTTCAATACAATTTCATTTCATAGCTTCTTTGTTTACTTTGCTTGTATTATACTATATTTATTATACTTTGCTTGTTTGCTTCGTTTACTTTGCATATCTTATACCAGTAATAAGAAATAAAGTTGTAAAGTTAACACTTATACAGCAATAAATAGAACTTAATAATAATAATAATAATAATAACAATAACAATTAATATTAATAACAATAATAAAGACGTGCAAGCTGATGGTATTGAGTATGTAACTTGCTTTGCAAACAAAAAAACAAAAAAAAAACACCACACACACGTTCAAGTCTAGCTCATTCACTGTGACGAGTCCGTACTACTGCAAAGTTCGAACCGAAACGAGACGCTCTGCTCTATGGCAGATTTCCACTTTGCATCACAACACACACAGTGAAGCTCTGGATGTTTGCTGAAAGTGGATTCATCCGTTGTGTCCTTTGTTACCATGGAAAACAAGTGTTGAGATTTCTCAGTCTTCAAATTCGGCCCCTGAAGGATGCAGTTCCTGAAATGGGACGCAGCTACAGACACCACCAGCCTCACAGCGTGCGGCGTAAGATTTAACCCTCACTCACGTGGACGGGGTTTGGTTTCGAAATCATTTGCTGTTAAAGACAGCTCGGCCGCAAACTTATTTAACCGTCTGTGAACTAATCACCATGCTGAATATGAAGATTATGACAAGTTCAATGTTCACAACAGTCCCTGAAATGACACCACTATAGACAACCTCGGCTTAAAACCAGCCATTGTACCAGAACTAAAATACAGTCAGCAAACTAACCGAATCATGAAAACGGATGGAAAGCCATCACCAGTTAGATCGCAATAGATCCTGTGCCATTTCAGGTGGTTGAGAGAGATGGATCCAGGCAGCTTTGAAATGCACTGCTCGCAAATATTTGGGCATATTTCATTATATTATCACATTTTTGTGATCAGTGTACTTTAAACTTGAAATGTCCACTGCCAAAATATCATCCAAATATTGTTATAGACAAAATCCCTGAAGATATAACCCTGTTCAGGGACAGTTTGACTCATCGCTTCTGGAACTACTGACTCTCAGCAGTTCCTTTTTCACTGCTGTTTCTCACTGCTTTCTCTCTTTCTTGTATTTCAGGATTTTCTCCTTATGCAAGCTTTCCCACTAAGGCTCTTGCAGCAAACTTAGTCTCTGACCTGTCCTCTTCCTCTCCTCTTGACTTGGGTAACTGGTTTACTTGTGCTTGGCAGCCTGTCCTTCTCATTCATACCGAGTAAACGGTGTAGGACGGATTCTCCTGCATGCACACAGACAGCTGTAGTTCTTATACTGAGACATCATTTTAAAACAGAAACCCTCATCCAGATTGTACACCACAACCGCTGATAAATAACATTTCCCCTTTATCTTTCTTACTCTTCCTTTTCCGGCAGACCTTTTGGTGAGTTGTGTCACAGTGCCAGTTGTTGTACCATTATGATACCACTGCATTTAATGTGCGTATCACTGCCAGTTGGTGATTCATTCTAGATTTATTAACTTGAAAATATGCGAGAAAGGCCTAAGTTTGAGCCTTTGATTGAAGCAGTGGGGGTTGTTCAACTTGCCTAGTTGAAATTGTTCAAATAGTGGCGTTCTTTATTGAAGAACAGCGTGCAGAGTTAAGGCCTCTGTTCTCCAAGCACCATTTGCTGTCTGTGTTCATCCCTGTTTTCTTTCCTAGCCTTATATTTGTTTTATAGTAAAAAAAAATATTTTACTTGCTGTTGTTTGTTTGAAAATGCTTGGTGTCAAATTGTGTTGCATCTCTAAAAATGTACAGTAAACGGCCACATTATTAGGTACACCTGTTCAATTGCTTGTACAAATATCTAATCAGCCAGTCCCGAGGCAGAATCTGTTAATTTAGCCATGTGAACATGAGGTCAAGAGAACCTTCTGAAGTTCAAATTGATTGAAAAATCTGAAAGGGGAAGAAATGTGATTTAAGTGACTTTGAACATGGCATGGTGGTAAACCAGCTATTTGGAGTATTTCAGAAACTGGTGATCCACAGAGATTTTCACATACCGTATTTTTTATCGCACCATGAGGCGCACCGTGTTATAAGGCGCGTGCTAAAACACTACAAAAAAAGTCAGCGAAACAGTGATTTTAGTTGAACTTTATTCTACTTTTTAACAAAACATTCATTATTTTTTAATCAATCTTCTCCCACAAATCCTCATCTTCTGTGCCTGAATTGAACAGCTGGGCAATTTCACTATCAAGCACTCCGGGTTCCCTCTCATCATTACCTGAGTCAGTCTCGTCGCCAGGTGGCTGTTTAGCAATGATGCCGGCTTTCGTGAAAGTTTGGACAACAGTTAAAGCAGAAACCTTAACCCAGCTTTCCGCAATCCATTCACATCCGTTGGCGTAACTCGCCCAGCGCTGCCGCCGAGTCCCCACGCCGCTCACAACTTCACTTTAAATGCCCTGTTTACACCAATGTCCAGCAGTTGGAGTTATTTCATTTACCCCCAGATTTAGGTGTAATAATTAGCTTAATTAGCTTAAGCAGTGTTTATGTGCTTTATAAATAAATATAACTTGTACACAGTTGTGATAATTAATGATTAAGCTTAAGTTGTAATTTTCTGACAGAGTAGGAGTGAAGACACTGCACTGTATAGGCAGGATGAATTACATTTAGACAGGGATTAAGGTAACACCATATTCGAGCTACTCTAATTAGTGTAATTAGGTATTTATACACTATGCTACATATTGTGCCAATGTGTGCTTATCTCTTATCTTTGCACTTTTGCTTCTTAAAAACATTTTTTAAAATACCGATTCATCAAAAAAATAATCGACCGCTTAATCGATTGTTAAAATAATCGTTAGTTGCAGCCCTAACGTACTGTACGTATTACGTCCCTGTGTCAGCCAGAAATCGATCGACAGTCAGTGAAGCGGAGCGCTTACCAAAGTCTCACAACAATACTTGTATAGATTTTGGAACCCAGTATTTTATATATAAAGGCACACTTCTGATTTCTGGGAAAATGTAAAGCTCTTAGGTGCGCTTTATAGTGCGGAAAATACTGTACATCCTTCCCTAGGATTTACAGAGAATAAAAAAAGAAAATATCTAGTGTGTTGCAGTTCTCTGTGCAATAATCCCTTGTTGAGAGGAGAATAGCCAGACTGGTTTGAGCTGATGGAAAAGCAACAGTAACTGAAATAAGCTCTTGTTACAAACCAATATGGTTACTAACCATGATGGTTACTTTCAGAATGGTAACACACCATGTCACAGTGCTCATTGTCTCAAACTGGTTTCCTGAGTATGACAGCGAGTTAATTGTACTCCAATGCCCTCCACAGTCACCAATCTAATATAATATGAGATGTTGGTTGGATGGGAGAGCCCCGGCACGATAGTACAGCCGTCAAATCTGCAGCAACTGTGTAATGCTCTCATGTCAATATGGACTAAAATGGACTAAAACCTTCCTGAATCGATACCATGAATGATTAAGGCAGTTCTGAAGTCAAAAGGGAGCCCAACCTGTTACTAATTCGGTGTACCTAATAAAGTGGCCAGTGACCGCATATTAAATCAACTACAAGAGTCCATTCGAGTATGAAATATGTATTAGGAAAAAACACTTTGGTCTTGAGTAAACTACATCAGTTTGGTCATGTCATATGTTTGAATGTATAAATGGTGTTTAATAAAAGCAATAAAAAAATAATAAAGACTTTTGAAGGAACGCACGCACATAGAGCATCATCCTCTCTTCATTCATTCCATCTGATTTGGTTCTAATGCAATAATAATATATTGTTATATCCCTAATTACCACCCTTTACTCAGGTATGAGTGGACCCCCAGCCTCTGGTGCACCACCTGTGTCTGCTGCTCAGCCGTATTCCCAGTTCCGGCCAGGCAATGTACAAAACGGACCACCGCCATCTATGGGTGCCCCTCCCCAGAGGTCAGAATTTCAGAATGTTTTTTCTTAATTATTTAACATTACTGTCGTTTTCAAACATGCATGCAGTTCAAATCCCTGTGATCTGTAGTCTTTATCCTGCAATAGTTATCATATGCATTGACTTGTGTAATACTTGCTGGTGACTTTTTCAGTTTAATTCACTATCAGAGTAAAAAATGAGCAGCTGCACTTTATCTAATCTGTATTTTCCAGCCCCGTGTGTAGGTTGGAGAATTTTATCCATTCATGTCATTTAGAGCGACTTACAATGAATATAGTCTGACAGTCCAAGCAATTCTGGGTTAAGGGCCTTGCTTAAGGACCCAACTTTGGCAGAGGTTGGATTTGAACCCTGGACCTTCTGGTCCATAGTCCAGTACCTTAACCACTAGGCTACCACAGTCCCCTGTGTAACAAGCTTAACCCATTTCAGAGCTCCTAAATGGCAAAGTCATCGTACTGCACACACACTTGCACTTGCGGAGTGTGGGAGGAAATCAAAGAAATTACATGCAAGAACAGCGAGAACATGCAAACTCCACACAGTCCTCAGTCTTGACTGGGAATCGAACCAGGGCTATCTGGAGCTGTAAGGTGACAATGCTAACCACTTGCACCAACATGCTGCCCCAGAGAATTCCAGCTCATTGAAATAATAATAATACACATTTCAGTCTTTTGTGTATTCCAAAGGTTAAGATTCTTGTTGATGTTTTGGGGCCATTGTGAATAGAATTTGAAAAGAAATTTGATCACATGAGCGTTTGTTTCTAGGGCCGTAACGAGCACACCCTCGTCATGTGTTAAGGATCATGTTGCGTTTTGTTCAGCACAGTTTAGTGATTTCCCTGCTCAGACTCCTGGTAACTTTGCTATTTAAGTACTGCAGTATTTTTTTTTCCTATCAAGAAAAATGTCCTAAAAATGACACGCACTAACATGCTATTCTTTAGCAGCATATATTCTTTAATTAACATGAAGTCAAATTAACAGGAGAAACCCAAAAGATTGGAGGGAGTCCAGTGAAAAAGCGTGAGCTGCAGAAAAATAAACCAGGTCAGGCTTCAAGTTTTGAGTGTGATCAAGACCTGGAATGTTGCTCAAAGTGGAACCAATGAAGCATGCAGGGAGAGAGAAGGAGAAAGAAAGCCTGAATATCTGCTGCATCACTCATAGCACTGTTGAGGGAAAAAAGTTGAAAGGTTTTGCAGATGCCGGAGTAGGGATTCAATAAGATTTATTGGACATAAACTCACAGGCCGATTTATTAGGTACACCTGTTCAACTGCTTGTTAACGCAAATCCCTAATCAGTTAAATATGTGGCAGCAACTGAATTTAGCTATGTAGGAATGGCCAAGATGAACTGCTGAAATGAAATTAAGCTTCAGAACAGGGAACTAAACGGGTTCAAGTGGCTTTGATTGTGGCACGTTTGTTGAGCAAACCACCCAACCCTGATGTACATCCCTTTATGACTGCAGTGAACCAACCTTCTATGTGCCGTATCCAAAAAGCTCAAATAATCTTAAACTGGTTTCATGAACATGATAATGAGTTCACAAAGGCAAAAGGGGTCCAACCTTGTACTCACAGGTTATAGGCTATAAAGTGGATAGTGAGTGCGACTCAGCTGCTATCCCAATATTTGGGATCTAAGCCATTTCCGGGAACAAGGTTAGCTCAGTTAATAGGGTTTGGTTACTAAGTTACTAAAAAAAGTGCATTTGCACCTGTGCATTTTGAAATCTGTTATGTCAAGTAATAGCATGTAACCTTCCCTTCTGTGTAGGCCACCAGTGTCCCAGCCATATACCCAAGGAGCAACGAACCTCCCTGGTCCTCAGCCTGCATATAACCAACAGTTTGGAGCACCACCAACCAGTGTGCAACAGATGACTAATCAGATGGCTGGCATGCAGGTTGGGTCCACTGTACCCTCTCCTGCTGGCCCAGGCTATGGTAAATACCCAGCTCCGTCCAAGTCAATGAGTGTGTTCACATGTACTTAATCCGATAACCGAAGAAAATCGGATTTCATCAGTAATGCATTTACGTGCACTCAGTAATCAGATAATGGAAAAGCTCTGGGTTCACATGACTCGGGCAATAATAGGATTTCTACTTTGCAAACATCCAATAATCTCACAAAATAAAGTGATGTAAACAAAACTCTTTACTTCCTTAAGCGTGCTGCTATGACGATAGGCGTATTTGTGCTGATGCATTGATAAACATTAACCAGCAAAAACCCCCAAGTGTTGAGGTGGGAAATGAAGCAATGAAGAATGGAAGCCTCTTAGAATAAGCTGATCTGGCAACCATGTTTGGTTTTGCTAGTCACTTCTGGGTTACATTTACATCGCGCCAACCAATTGTAAGGGTGTATATATGCTGAGAAATCTGACTACTGAGATCAAATCCAGTTCTCTTTAGCAGATTTGGTTAGATGATTTCTAGGCATCAATCTGATCTGAGGAATCATGTTATTTACATGAGCACTAGAATTATCAGATAACTGCAGACGTCCAATTACAATCGGACCATGAAGTGCCTGTAAACACAAGCAAAATGATTTATTAGGTTATGGGATGTTAGTATCACACCTCCAGGTACAGAAAGCCAAAAAAAACTACAGTTTTAGTAGATGTACTGTTGACATGTATAGTATGTGTTTTGGGTCAAACTGGGTAATTTGTCGTTCTTTAAAGTAGTATCGTGTTTTTCAGCTCCACCTGTGAACTCCCAGATTTCTGCCTCCAGCGCTTATACCCCTACTGCTTCTCCTTCCTCGTTTTCCTCTTCGTCTGCTGGCCTCTCTCAACCCCCACCTGCCTCAGCGCCTCAGTCTTACTATGGAGCATCAACTTCAGCTCAGCAATCCTTCCCGACAGCTAATCCAGCTTTCTCTGCTGCTCCTGGACCTACTCAGCCCCTTGCTCCACCACTTGCCTCTCAGCAGACGTTTCCTCAAGCCCCTCCGGGGTCTCAGCCCCAGTTTTCTTCAGCCCCACCTCCAACTCACACAGTTTCGTATGGAGGGCCGCCTCCACAGCCTCGACCACCGCTTCCGACTTCCCAGCCTTCTGCCTTCCCTGGAGGTCCTCCACCCACCTCATCGCCTTACCCAGGAGCTGTACCACCCGTGTCCCAGCCCTCACCTTTCCACTCAGGTCCTCCTCCTCCACCCACTTCTGCTGCTGGATTTCCACTCCAAGGAGGTGCCCCTCCCAGGCCTCTACACCCAGGAATGCAGGTGCCCCCTATGGCTTCTCAGGGACCTCCAATGTCCCAAGCTAACCACGTACCTCCACCCCAGCCTGGGATGATGCATGGTCCCACTGCTGCAGGAATGCCGCCTCCACAGCCAGGGATGCAGGGTTATCCACCTCAGCAAAATGGTAAATATTTAATATTATTAAAGTAAAGATGTGGATTTTGTCAAAGTTGAGGCAAAAATCCTTTATCGGGGAACATGTATTGACCGTTTAATGACCGCATTCCGTTCTGTGAAATGGACGGTGACCAAAATGGATGTTACTCTAGTCACATAGTCTAATGTTACTATATGTGTCTGTATGTGTGTGTGTGTCTTTGTGTGCATGCGCGTAAATGCTTCAGAGTGCTGATAATAAAAGTGTAACGCTTCCATCTACACAGCACTTTTAATGGCACTTCATTTATAGACATTCATTTTAATTTTACAAAATACCCGTCTAGGGGTAACACTTGGATGGTGACCGTACACACTTGTTTGGATGTAAACCAAAAAAGTCTCTGAACACATCAGCAGTGTTAGAATAGTCTCTAGTCTAAATGTGAGCTAACTAGCAAGTGGACGTGTAACTATGAAGAATTTTTACACACACAATAAGTGCATTCACGTTTACTTAACATTCCAAAAACTACAGAAAAGCTGATTTTGTCAATAATCTGATCAATGAGTTCACATGCAATTTAATTATCAGATAATGAGAAACCTCCAGGTACATGACTCGGGCAGTAATCGGATTTCTGCTTTGCAACTAGCCAATAATCTCTAAATAAAAAAAGTGACATAAACTTCAAGCTGTAATATTAAATAATCAAATTATTTTCTTGAGTATATACTACGAGTCTCCACATAATTTGGTAGCTATTTCACTGCCTTTAATTTTGTGGTGCGTTTAATTCCAGGGTTGCAAAATGACTCAAACCTAAAGTCAATGAAAAAAAAGAAGATAAATAAAGCAAATTCTGCCAGCGGTGTTGGAAGGCCTGCTCACACTCTCAGACTGTCCAATTGTAATCTGGCAAATTGTATACATTCGTTGAGTAATCTGATTACTTTGGTAAAATCCAGCTCTTTTTATTGGATTACTTAATCTGATTTCTATATTAGAGTATGTTGTACACATGACCACTTATTTAATCGGAGTACTCCGGAAATATGACTGATCACTGAATTATAACAGAGTTTTTGCTCTTAACTCCCATCTCTACTCGTGGGATCTGCAGCATTGATTTTTATGACTGATGCTACTCTTTATATTTAAATTTTAAGTGATTTCTATTTTAATATTTAAATGATACTTAGTTTACAGTTGACAGCAATAATATTTTTTCAGTGATCAATTAGTTATTTTGGTTATTCCCAGTAAATGAATAAACTGCTGCTCACTTAATCACTTAAACACTTATTCATAATTCCAATGTACATGTAATATAATTGTAGTTTGAGAACTAGTCCTTACTCGTTGAATAGAACAGTTAAACTGTAAAACGGGAAAAATATTAAACGTTAAACCTAAGCAGCATATATACAAGAAACTTTCCCTAGAGCTGCATACATTGGAATAAGGAATGTTATTAGATTTCTGATCCACATTCTGTTCACTTGTGTGACTGGTGGATTAAAGAGACATGTAAAGAACTCGTCTTCTCTTTCATCTGAAGATGAGGAGCTTGTGGTTGAAAGTTTAGAAACTCCTGTTGTGTAAACATACTTTTACAAAAATTCAACATCGACACAAAACATTATCTGTAAAGCTGGCATGCTAAGTTAATCCAAAGCATCACCTTGTGTTCAGAAAAGCTGGCTAAATACCTTGCTACATTGACTCATGGAATAATGAAACCATTGTGCATTTGAACTGACACGGACAAGATTTACATCGCTGAGAGAAAAGAACCCAAATCAAAACCTTTATCTGAGAGCTGTAATGCCAAGCAACAAGCATATTAACAAAGCTGTGGTTTATTTGGTAAATGCCACAAAATTGCAGTGTTTCTGAGATTAATCCTCATAAACTTTGCGGTCAGTTTGACCCCATTCAATCTGTAACATAACAAAATATGCGATTGTCCTTTTTTGCTTCTTATTGTGTTCGGGATGACTAGGTAAACATAAATGATGACATGTTTTGAACCTCCTGTACTCGTTTTGTACGTGTCGTTGCTCTTTTCGGTCAGTTTGACCCTGGGCTGTTTTAGCTGTATAAAGCATGAGAAACATGAACATTTTACACACGTTTGTTTTGGATTATAATTAGGTCACAGTAACGTGCAGTCTGGCTAATTTGGATTTATAAATATCTGTCCTCACAGCCCTACCCAACTTTTTAAATGTTGTGAGGAAGAACTCTTGGGAGGACCAATACTCAAAAAGTGATCCAACGTCCTAGGGTGTCCTAAATGTTATATGTAAAAATATAACCTTAAAATAAAAAGTGATGCATAATTTATTGGCGGCCGATATATTATTTGCCGATATATGTAAAAAAAAATTTTCACGTTATAGGCATCAGTCCAAAATTAGAATTTTAACTGATATTATATCTCATATTTCTTTATATGTTTGCATATAAACATTTCTTTGTTTTCTCTTTAGGCCAGATTTTTTTTTATTGCTTTTTTCGCAGATCCGCCTACGATCATATTTGAAGAATACAAAATAATTTTTTTTTTTTTGGTGTTTCTCGGATCCGCTGCAGCACCAATGGTTGAAATAAAAAAAATTATAAAATAAAACATTTTTTTTCAGCTTTTTCCGCCCTCCAGTGGAGAGCCAACCATTTTCTTCTGTTCATTAATTTTTTTTTCCAGATTCACTTTAATTTAATTGTAGGTTAAATAATATTTTTAATGTATTTCTTCCTCCTTCCTCGTATTGATTCCACACAGTCCTCGAGAAATTGAAAAGTGCTGAAAAATTAAGATTTATTTTGATTTTTTTCCTGGCCTTAGTTATGCATGCTGCTATTTTTTCTATTATTTCTTGGAGTTTATTTATATTCTTAATTGTTCTTGCTGCTGCCTGTGATGATTAAAGGCTAAAAAAAGTTATTTTCTCTTTAGGATTTAGATTGTTAATGTTGGTATGTGCTTATCCTTTGTTTAGGTGCATTCGCACCAGTGAGGGCGCCACAACCTGGCTATACAGGACCATATCATGGACAGCAGGGCTATGGAGCTGCACCCCCTGCACAAGCCCCAGCTCCTCCTGCACAGAAGAGACTCGACCCAGATTCCATCCCTAGCCCGGTACGTGCACCCTTGAGCTGCTACTCCGATACATTGTCTGTTACATATTTCATGCTCTGAATTTCTTAAAATTGTGTATTTGTATGTTATGTTTGTTGTCTTTAACCCCACCTTTTCCACTTTTTGTATTCATATACATCCACACAGCACTGTAGTTCTCAGGGTCTTCCTAAAGAAGTATTAGGTTATGGTATTTAGAGGATAAGCAAGTGCCAATATAAAAATGTATTCACTGATCACTTTATTATGTAAATCTCTTTGTTTATACACTCAATTTTGTTAGTTTATTTAGAAGTTTTACAGTTACAGACTGTAGTCCAAATGTATGTGCACTCTCACTGCACACACACTTAGACACTTATTAGACCATTATTTTGCTTCACTTTATAGATGTAAAATCAAAGACAGTAACTCATCTGTTTTTGCACAGTCGTCCTCTAATCATTCATCAGTGCTCACAAGATGCTGCCTACAGGATGGATGCTGGTGGCTGGATAGTTTTGGTTGTTGGAGTCTAGCAGTGATGCTTTGGTATTTAAAAACTTCAGAACCACCGGTCATTTCAGAACAAGATTAACTAAGTATCCCGAGAAACAGATGGACTACAATCTGTAATTAAACAACTACAAAGTGCACATCTATGGCCGCTGGATATATTGAAAATAAATGTTGTAACAAGTACTGTACCCTAATCTAGACCCTAAGATGATCAACATACGACCTTTAGTAAAAAAAAGGAAATGTGGAAAACTCTGGCACAGAGCAGAGCAAACTTCGGTGTTATAACACTATGACATATACTTAAATCGTTTTAGCCATGTAGAAGTCTGTAAGAGATGGTAAGCCTGTGGAGATGACAATTTTGCTCGATTTAAATTCAGTGAATCAAAACAAGTGGCTATATGACTACAGTCATTTTTAAATTAGGCCAGAACTGAATGTTTTTTGAAAGGTATTGGTAGTGCTTATTACGTGGATGTACAACATTTTGATTGCGTACTTCACTCACTAAGTTTATCAGACATGCATGTTTATATGAAGTTGTTACAGTTTGCTATGGCTTACTGCACTGAAGTCTGACGTAGCCAAGCTGCACAAATATGCTAGTAAAAGCTGAGGAAAGGCTGCTCTGTGTTCGAATTCGGAATCACATTTTCTCATAAGTCATATAGGATTTAACTAACCCTAACCCCCAAATGAATGAAAGGTAATACAATGTATACATTTAATTAAGAAAAAAGAAGTGAATATTAAGTGAACCTTTATAGGCATTGAGGCGAACACAGTTTGCGAGCAAGTCTAAAATTACACCCATAGACCAATATAATAAATATATCCATAATACTGTATAATAATACAGAGCCAAATCAGACAAAAGTTGGGATTGTACAGAAAATGCACTGGAAACATTCAATATGTATTAAAGTAAAATGCTGCACTGCTCTTGGGCTGCCTTGTTACCTTTTTGCGCTAGCTTCTACTAGTGAGCGTCACGATCATCTAGACTATCTATTCCGCATGTTAACCCCAGTCCAGTTTGTAATTAGTAGTGCGATCACTTCATTGTGTGCCTGGGTGTGGTACAGCTGTAGTGTAATTGCTAAATGTACCTGAGCGTGGTAGGCTGTGTCAACTGCCGCCATAAAAATCTTCTTATGTGTAACACGTGGAGTCGAAAATAGGTGCGTTGCATTAGCAATAAATCTCTTAGGCACGCGAGAGGGCTGTGTCTGTGTGCACAATACAATAGCAAAAAATCAAAAGCAAGTACGACCATGATGTCCATTGTCCTGTGCAAGCACGTCTTAACTCCACCACAAAACTACACTCAAAATAAAAATAACATCTTTTGGCTGTGATGCGGCATGTGATCAGATAAGCTCACGTTACAATCTGTACTACTGGGGCTAGTACTACTACTCTGTCTCTCGAAGTCGCTGGTGGAACTTTTTTTTCCCCATCTCCTTCCCTTTACGGGCTGGGACTCCATATTCGTATCGCTCTTGTTTAAGTAAAAGCAATGACAGGATTTCCGAACGTACACAATGACTTTTCATGCCTGTTTAATACTGATGTAGAGAACTACTAAACAACGGCACATGTCTAGCGTTTATGTAATCAAGCTCATGCTCTGGAGTCTCCTGTGTCTGACATGCATGCACTATGGCGGATTAACTTAAATCTTTTGACGATTGTGTGTCTGTTAAAGGCTGAAATGTTTTTTCGTGAAATTTGCATGTCTGACTGATAGTACATGATTTACTAATATGCTTTCTAGACAGGGTAATAATGTTTTAATTCTACTCTTAAAAGCAGAGGTACAGTAACTGTGGTTACACTTCTGTTTATCTTTTCTCTGCTCTTTGTTTGTTTTGGCTTTTGTCTCTTTAATTTGCTGGACTAAATTGTTCAAATATAAAGCAAGCCCCTGACATACCGCCTGTGCAGAAAACAAGACATAGAATAGACCCAGACGCTATTCCCAGCCCAGTAAGTGCCCTGTGCTTCTCTGCACCTCTGTGTTGTTGCACTAACCCTAACCGTGCTCATTTTCCGAGTACATTTTCTCTTCTTAGCCAATCATTCGGTAACAGAGATGATCACGAACATTGTGTTCTTTCCACCAACGATACGGGGATATGCTGTTTGAATGTGTGACTGGATCCAATTGGCAGCAATGCAGTAGACAGTAGGGGTGTAACGATTTTCAGGGCTGTAACAATGAGCAGTTTCTTGAAGAAAAAAAACCTTTTGTCACCTCCAGTTAAAAGAAATTTCTAATAATGTAAGAAAATTCCTAGAAATTACAAAAAAAAAAAATTAAATGAAGATATTGAAATAATCCTACAGCAAAAAGTGCTATAGTAGCAGTTGAATCAAATTTAAATACCCAAGTGCTGCCTTGAAATGAAAGTCAAACTAAACAAACAAGTTCACTGAGCATTTAAAGATCCTCAGTCCCAGTAAGTTTCTAAATGCAGAATGGAAGTTGTGTCCCCTCATCATTGCACGGTCTGTCGTTACATCCCTAGTAGGTAATCATGCTAAGCTTGCTCATTGCGTTCAATGAGTGCAGCCACTCATTGTAAAGAGTTGGATGTAGATTAGTGCAGTCGAATTTTAGGTCAACCATACAGCTGGGAATACAAAATGTGGGGTTGTTCCCAGTTAAGTTTGGTTGCAGAGGGGAACGCTGAGTACATTTTGTGGTGACTGGCTTTCTAACTGTTACAGGTCCTTGGTGTTAGTGGTGGGCGTGAATATCTAAACACATTGAATATAGATTATTGACACTATCTAATTTCCAACTGTAATGTATGGGGTATGTTAATACCATAACCTGCTATTTGAAACAGTAGCTCCAGCCGGTATGAGCACTGCTACTGGAAGAAATGGGTTGTGTAATGCAAGACAGTCAACACTGCCTCTGTCACAACACCTCTGAATTGTTACTTTAATTTATTTACATTGCGCAGACTGACATTTTATAATAACCTGAAACGGTGAAACAATGTCCATTTCAGAACCCTTGTACCAAAGCAATATTGGAACAGGCTGTTCCTACACCTTCTGTGACAGCATGTGGATAACGTTACCCTACAGGATTTTGACTGTTGTTGTTCTAATGATCTCAAAAGCACTCCCTAAATGAAAAAGGACGACGCTGCATTTTGCTGCATCATGCAATACCCTAGGTGGTCAGGGCTTCATTTTCCAATGGAAAAAATGTTACCCCAGAATATGTTGGAACCACCAACCACCAGAAGACAGACAGTAGCGTTCAAGTGGCCAGAGACTTGAACACCATCAGGTCCAGTTCAATTAGAATAAACTGGAGAGAAGAATGAAAGGTTGAATATTTAAACTTTAGAATCAAGCCGTTTATTTTATATAATCACGTTTATTTATATAGCGCTTTTTACAATGGACCATTGTAATCCAAAATGAGGCTGTAATATAAAAATAAAAGTAGTAATTTACACTTGCCAGTCAGTAAATACAAGAGCTATCTGTCATAAACACACGGTATGGGAGACCCTCCTGTTCCCCGAGGCAGAGGTGAAAATCTGCCCAACATGCAGGCCAGTCAGGTGTATACAATAGTAATATAAAGATGCATTTAAAAGGTGTTTATGTATTTGTTAGTGAAGTTGGGTAGACTTAAATATGTACATAGATGTTATTCCTTATTTTGTAACTAATTGTCAGTTCCACTGTCAACTGTTTTCTGGATTGAATTGCATTGGGATAGACATACGACTGGCTGTACCTTTTTAAAAAAAAAAAAAAAATTAGCAAAAAAAAATAAGCTAAAAATTAGTAAAAAATTTTTTACTAGTGATGCACTAAATTCATGATTTTTTTTTTTTTTTTTTTTTAAGCTAATGGCAAGATTTGGAACGCGAGGAGTTTATTTCCCTTTCATTCGTCGTTTTTGAAATAACAAATTTGACTGATATTTCGCACGTAAAATTATCACTGACCACTTTTTAGTTGTTTTTTTTCCTTGTTCTTCAAACTGAACACATCTGCACTGACTGGCACAGGATAGCGAATTTGTCATTTTATTTCTAGAGTTATTTTGAATATGTTGTTATTACATTCTATGAGCATGATGTGTAAATAGAATCTTTAAAAATGAGCACAGAGGCAGCCTAACCGCAGAAAAAACAAACATTTGTGAATGCTTAAAGCCATTCGTAAGTAAACAACAGTGTAGTGATCGTGTCGGTGCTATGTAAACTAAAGACACTAAAGTCAGTTTGCTTGCAGAGGATGACCTTTTGTTTTCTAGGCTCGGATTGCTTCCTATCCGCAGTCATCTCCGCTCTCTGGTGCAGAGCAAAGGGAAATGTATATTGTTTTGACAATTTGAATGGATTGTTTTGAAATTTCAAGCACCAGAATAATCACAGGAGTCACAACAAAAGTTCGTTGAATGGCGCAGTCTCAGTTTAAAGTAGCATGGGCTGTGATGTGAAGTAGATGTGACTGAACAATGGGGCTAAAATTACATCGATAAGTGATGTTACTTAGAGACTTTGGTTAGATGAGTGGGTCACACGATATTCCAGATTATTTGACTACTTACGCCCATCACTAACTGGTACCTGCACAGTCATTCCCCCTCCATCTTTTCCTGCATGCTTGATTCAGCCTTTGCATGTCTGAGTGAATAGTGAAACCTTTTGATTTATAGATCTCTGTATCTGCATGGTCCGACATTAACAGTTGTTCAATCCAAAGCACGCGACAATGCTGCCCTCTAAGGGTTTCTATGTGAACTGCTTGATTTCTTTCTCAGATTCAGGTGATCGAGGATGACAAAGCAAATAAAGGCAGTGAGCCTTTCATAACAGGTGTGAGAGGTCAAGCCCCGCCCCTCGTCACAACCAACTTCCAAGTTAAAGATCAAGGTAAATAAATAGTAAATAAATACCACTTTTCATATGTATCAGCAGCTTATTAGTATTTAATATCTTTCTTGAAAGTGAGTTAATTTAAATGTTTGTGTGTGCGCTGTGGTTTTTGTAGGTAATGCAAGTCCACGCTTTATCCGGTGCACAGCTTATAACATGCCATGTACCTCAGATATGGCCAAGCAATCCCAGGTGCCTCTGGCTGCAGTAATCAAGCCGCTGGCCACTCTGCCTCCAGATGAGGTGAGATGCTCTTCCATTTTCCATCCTAGTCTAAGACTCAATATTCACAATATACAATATTCATTTTGTGCATTCTGATTATTCTGATTGTATCTGGACAGGGATAAGCTATTCTAGAAATGCCTGCTTTCCTTACTCACAGTCCCAGGGTCTATCCTGGGCCAGTTCTTCAGAAGATAATTGTCTGGATTAAAGCAGTGTAGTTGGATTAAATTTGAACAATGAATTTCTCAGGATAACTAATCTTTGGATTAGCCAAAAACAAGCTCATTGTGCAAAACTGATTTAAAATATACTTCTAAAACCACAAACTCACATTTTTATATATATATATATATATATATTTTTTTTTTTTTTCTTTTGCAGAAAGAAAAGCGCACATTATTATTGTGATAACTTACTATTTTGGACTTTAAAAAGTCCATACCTTTTAAGTAGGTCCTAAAAAGTATCTATACATGGCTTTCTAGATCTACAATCATTCCGAGTCCCTGTGTTTCAAACAGAACAAAAGGGGCACAGTTCTAAGAACTATGAAAAGAAGAATTGTGAGATGACTGAGAAGATGACTCATTATATAATGAATTTTGTTTTATAATTTAAATAATTTTTTTTCTACTACTAATTTAAATTGTAATTTGTTATTTATTTTAAACTTATTTTCATATAATTTTATATAC
>JAUZST010080364.1:0-20643 GCA_034779995.1 Parotocinclus haroldoi | reverse complement strand
CACACACACACACATCAGTAGAATGTCTTCATCAAATTTTAACACGCAACTACATCGTTATGAAGGTGGAAGAGGATAGCAGATTTACTCTGAAGCTCTTATGCTTTTTTTTATCACCAGCATATTGGTTTTTATTTGAAAATAATGGACAGTGAATGTATTTGCAGTTCGAAAGTACACATTTAACAGCTGTACAACAACATGGTCTGATATGTTTGGCGTTTAACATCCATCGATACACTGTACCGGGTCAGAAGTAACAGGTGACAACTTTTGAACCACAAGAGATATGGTCGTCTGTGAGATGCTACGTGACCGCCTTCCTAGTTGTAAAAACGTACTTTTGATCCAATATGATGGCTTTCGAAACGCTGGCCATGTTCTGGACAGGCCACCTCACAAAAATAAATGGTATCCTGTGGCTTTTGACTCACCCTGTAGTCATTAAAGTTCTCCATGGGACTGGTGGGTTCGTCAGTTGCACAACTTTCCATCCATGTACAGTACGTGTTTTTCCTCTGATCTTCTGTCCCTTTATCAGACATAAAAAGTAATGTTCACAAAAATAATTTGAGTAATTGTGTATTTCTTTGCGTTGTCCGATTCCAACACGCACATTAATCAGTGCGCCGTATATTGAATTCATTTAGTATTTAGCAGCATAGTTTAAATAAAACAAAAATGAAAAATACTTTTCTTCTATTATTGACTCAGTAGGTTATGTTGACTTACTTCCTTTTGAATTTCCCATTTCTGCTTTTGCTAAAGAGGGAAAAAAAAAAGAATTCTGGAGATGAGACATTACAGATGAACGTCAGTATTTGTCCAGGACATTGCAGTCTAGCCAAGTAAGACTGAATTTTTGTTTTAAAGTGTACATATTGTCTCAACAGGGAAGAACCGCCGCTTGAAGCAAGCCAAGGAGGAAGCTCAGGCAGAGATTGAACAGTACCGTCTGCAAAGAGAGAAGGAGTTCAAGACCAAGGAAGCTGCTGTGAGTTTCTGCTTAGGGAGGAATTTTATGCGTTTAATTAAACGTTTAGTACTTGACGTTCGTATTTAATCCTTATTGCTAAATATTAAGACCAGTTTTTGTTCCCTAAATGTTCCAAAAACAAAACTCCCAGATTGGATTTTAATATTCTTTTCTGTTCAATGATGACAGAAAAGCCCCTATAAAAGCTACAGCTGTGTGCTAATGGTGCCTGTATAAAGTAGCAGGTATATAGTTATGCTGTACCTGTGGTAGTGAACGAATTTGTCTTGGTGTGTAGTGAAAACCAAAACTGAACAAACAGAACTGTGCTCAGAATGATCCGCCGCCCAAATATACTGCTGATCAGGGGATATTTCAAAATGAAATATCCATTTTTTTTTTCTTTTTAAAGCAGTAGTTCCTGATCTGTGCTGCTCCTGTGGGGGTCTTGATCATTAAAGAACAGAGGGACGGATAAAGTCTGTACTGGAACAGATGGACTACACTTTGTAATAATAGAACTACAAAGGGCTTCTACACTGCTCACAAAAATGAGAGGATGTTTCAAAACGAATACGAAGAGAATCCCGCAAGAACTGCTGGATAATCTGATCCAGTCTATGCTCCTTCACTGTCAGTGTAATTGGGCAGTGTTGGCTGACCATACACCCTACTGAACAGTCAATGTGGGGGCGTGGGGGATTAACGTATAAGACTTTTGCATCTCATTTGCCTAATTGAACTGCTTTCCCTGAATTTTCATTTGCTTTTCTGATGATCTTGTTTCCTGAAAAAAAAATCTCTTTCGTGAGCAGTATGGTGAGTGGAATTGATATAATGGGCAGTGACAGTCGATACGATCACGTGCACCTAATATAAAGTGATCAGTCCACGATACTGGTAAACTGCATGGCCGATCGATCATTTTTCAATATTTGTTTCCAATTGGTAAAAGTCTGAACCTAGAAGTGATGAGCAATAAAAAACCAGGCCTGCATCCCATTCTGATGAGAAAACAAAAGAACCCAAAACTTATAAAGTGTGTTTTTTTTAGGCCTTGGGCTCTCATGGAAACTCTGCCGTGGAGGTGGACAGAGAGACCGTGGACAAGATGGGTCGTATCCAAAGTAGTTATCAGCAAAACCGGGAAGCTGTATTGAATAACCTGCTGAAGATGGTGTGTGACATCAAGCCAGAGATCCATGCCAATTACCGTGTTGCTGGTTAAGCTGTCCTCGTTTCCACAGTTCTCATCACAGTAGCTCAAACGTAGAGACAGAGACTGCCGTTGACCATCCTCTTATCGTGGTATGCTTATTTACAGGTACTGTAAAGTCGTAGTTGTAAATCAAAATTTGACCATTTTACACCCATGTTTGAATTATGACATTAATAAACGTGGATCTATCGGGTTTTGTGAGTTTACAAAATGGCAAAGGGTTTTTTGTTTTGTTTTCTTAAGCTGTGTTGTGCTTGTTTGCTGGAGGCGATGTTTGTGGACCTGCTCGAGGCATGTCTCTGTCTCAGCATTTTTCTACACTGAACTGTTGGATCATCGGTGTTCTCTTTGTAAATGACATCAGTGTGTTCTTGTGCATCAGGCTGTGGCGTGTTGGATATTTATACATCGAAATCGGTATCTAATTGGATTGGAGCATAAACCGTTCATTTTCTGTGCTACCTTTGTGAAATGCACTGCTCACAAAAATACATTTTTGTGTGCAGTGTACTTGTCTTGTTGAGAAATATCAATTAGGTCATTTTGTTTAGTCCATGTGATTGGTGTGTTCCAGTGATCCTGCTGTGTAGCTTCCTTTCTCCTGTTTGCTCTGGCTGGGACAACACAGTAAATAATAAACCATTGTGTTTAAACGGACATTCAGGAGCGTCGTGGTGCTTCTTTTCAAATCACAAGTCGCAACTGTCCTTGTACGACGTAGCCCTGTACGATCAACGATCACTGCACGACCTATTCCAGATGCATCATTCCAATTCCAGTTAGAAAATGTGATTTTGAATGTAAATTTAGAAAATGCACTTCCCCTCTGAATGCTAATAATAATTAATTAATAATTACAGTTCTGTGCTGCAGAAAGCTCTATCAGTCGCTCTGCTTCACAGAGATTAGCTTAAATCTATTTTGTTATTGATTTTGAATTATATTACTCATTTAAATTTTATTATTGATTTAACTTCTATTATGTAACTTTACTATTACTAAAACTTAATTATTTAATTATGACTTATTACTAATTTAAATTTTATTATTGACTTCATTTCACTGTTACTACAACTTAATTACTTAATTTATGAATTTCATTACTAATTACAATTTTGTTATTGATTTAAATTCTATTATTTACTTCATTCTATTATTACTACAACTTAATTATTTTCAATTTTATTATTGATTTAAATTGTATTATTTATTTAATTTTACTATTACTTAATTCTTTAATTAACATCTAGGCCACCCAAGGAGCACAGGTCCCTTTTTGAGTCTTGCTCCTCCCAAAGTTTCTTATATAATAACTTTATTAAAACTGTGTCTGTTGCCCACTGCCCCAAACTCAAATGCACCCAAAGAAGTCTTTTTAATAACCTCATTAGGATAAACACAGATAGTTCTTGTAGAAATAATAATCTTAAACTTAACCTAGGATTACTTGACATTAGATCGCTGACAAACAAAGCAGTGATATTTTATGATATATATTATTATATTGTAAATGAACTAATCACAGATAACCACTTACACACACAGTCTTACTGAAACCTGGATTACACAAGATGAATATTTAGCCTTAAATAATGCATCTCCTGGCTACAGCTATGTTTAACGCCCTCGTCCTAATGGTTGTGAAGGAAGGAGTTTTTCCCTTGCCGTTGTCACCTCAGGCTTGCTCAAACTGGGCTTTCCTTTTTAAGAAATATTAGAATATTGTAAAGCTGCTTTGAGACAATGCACCACTATAAAAGTACATTTGAATGCACCGCAGACACATCTGAGGAGAGAATATGACAGCAGAGACGATAACAAATGGCAAATTGACCACGCCCACCACTTTTTTATTTTGTTCTCGTGCAGTCCGTCAAGAGAAAGTATCAGATCCCACTGGATAAGTTCTTCAAACGTTGACTGGAATTTAGTAAGAACTTTTGCAATTTTATTAACACCCTGTTATGTTACTTATTATAACATAGTAGTATAGTACTGTTTTATTTTGTATAGTTTTAATTCCTTCTCTAGATAGTACTGTACTTTTAGATAGTACTTGTTTGACTTTTAATATTTTTTCTAATTATAAAACCTAAACTTTTATCTCCTGTCAAGGACCTTGAATTTAAAAGTTTGTTTGTTTGAAAGTTGCTACATAAATAACGCTTGAGCTCTCATTTCAAGACAGGGGGATCCACGGACTCAGGTTTTGAACCATGGCCCTATGGAAGTCATTAACAGCACCTTAAACATCAGTTCTGAACCTTTCAGTTACGTTCCTAGATCTGGTGTAATGCCTTCTGAACAGAAAGGGCTGCCGGTTCTAAATTTGTTCATTTGTTCATTTTGGGGTGTCCACAACGGACTCTGCATTGTAACTTATGTGAACCCAAATCAAATGACAACAAACCTATGGGGCAAATGAAATCAGACCAAATGGAGATTATCAAACAATACCTACTTTAAATACTGACAGGTCTGACAGGTAATCTGGAAGGTATCCAATTTCTCACCTTCATCTGGGTCTCCAGAGGAGTTGTGGCCAGGAAAGGAGGCTGGCCGACCAGCATCTCGTACAGAATCACACCCACGCTCCACCAATCACACAGCTGTGTGTAACCTGCCACACACATTCCTGATTTTTAAAATGATCTCTACGCTTAAGAAGGTGCTTTTCAGATTCCGGAGTGACGTACGTTCTGAAAAATACATGAACCAAGTGTTGATAGTGAGAAGAGGGCATGTACCTGTGCGCAGCAGCACCTCTGGGGCGATGTAATTCGGCGTGCCGACTAGCGAGTGTGCCAGGCAGCGCTGGTGTTGTCTAGCTGCTCGCCGTTCCAGTGGTTTCAGCCGATCGCCACAGCGACAGTTTGATGCGTCTTCCCACTCTTTACTGAAATCCATGCTGTCCTGTCGCACATGATCACCTGAGAAAGCGAAATTCTAAATGTCAGACCACATAAGGGCCTAAACAATAATTCGTTCTGTGCTGTACAGACTAGACAAATTCAGATAGATGACAAACAGGGCTTAGGGAACATGAACAAAGGCTTGTACTTGGTGCATCCTGAAAGCGCACATTTACTGCACACAGTTACTGACCACTTTATTAGGTACACCACGTTAGTATCGGGTTGGAACCCCTTTTGCCTGCCTAAATACTTCGAGATATAGAATGAACAAATAGTTGGGAGCAAACTTTTCTGCAAACATCTGGGTTCATACTGACACGACAGTATCAGGTAGTTGCTGCAGATCTGAGGTCTGTACATTCAGAAGCTGCTCCATTAGACTGAGGTCTGGTCACTGTGGAGGCCCTTTGAGTACAGTGAACCCATTGGCATGATCAAGAAACCAATTTGAGATTATATGAGCTTTGTAACATGGCACATATGTGGTCATAAATAGCTGCACATGGCCAGCAACAACACACACAGGTGGTTTTGTTTAAAAGATCGATTTAACGGTTGATCTGCTTCAAAGTTCGATGTCTTGTGCTTTCAGAGCTGCTCTTTTTCATACTTTGGTTGTCACAAGTGGTCGTTTGAGTTACTTTTGCCTTTCTATCAGCAAGTTGCCCGTTGTCTTCTAACCTCAGAACAGACAAAATGGAAGCATAAAAGGCATTTGCGAGCACGGAACAGTGAAGCAAACACGTAGACAAGCTTTGGCACGTTGAGCACGCACTTTTTTCTGCCTGCCCCTCACGAAAGCGGGTTTGAGAGCACGCTTCTCAATAGTGTATCCACTGAGCCATGCTGCTACCAGCGACAAGCAGAAATTCCTATAGGCAAGTCTACAATGCGTAGTTTATGCATTTCTGAATGTAATTAAGCAGCCATAATTGAAAAACGACTGCTATCTGTTGGTGTGTTTCACTAAAATCACGGCAGTAAAATAAAAAAAAAAAATACAGTCGATTCCTAATAACCGTCTGGTCCGATTAAACGAACCTATGCCCTATGTTACAAGACGCATGCGACTCAGCATGAGAAGCATAATACTGTAAAAAAACAAGTTCTTACTAAATTCCAGTCAACGTTTGAAGAACTTATCCAGTGGATCTGACACATTTTAGCTGTGGCGACTTGTGGCTTCTTTTCTGTAGTAAATTTTGGTCATGTGATTAGCAAGAATAAAGTCAAGAGCCAACAGCAAGGCTGAATACATAATGTCTTTCACCAGGGCCAGTCTGTTTTACTGGGGCTCATGCCCTGAATGTTTTGATTATAGCCCCAGATGACATTTTTAACATTATATCTAATATTAAAACATTAAAGTCTTTATATACTATTTAAAATTACAGTCAAAATCAGCGTAGGTGTCCGTCAGGTGTCTGTGTGTCTTGTTTGTGGACATGGACGTGCGGGTGGCAGAATCAGGTCAGATTTTGGCCCTTTTTAGTGAGTCGACTGTTTCGCTTCACAAAATTCATTTTACAATTCGGATTTTATTACTCATAGGAGTCGACTCGGCCTCACATTCAGTGGAAGACAAGGCAGAACGAGCAAGAACGTAAGCATGAAGCCTGTATAGTAACCTCTCAGAGATGGTTAGGAGCTGTGAAATGAATTTTCACTGCTGTCAATCATGATGAGGATTTGATTTCGATCACCTGTTATCGTACTATTAAGCTACTCGTCTGATGATGAACAGGGTTTGAGGTGTCATTTGAAAAAGAGGTGTGACATAAAAAGTATGACAATTTAGTATTTATTTTAAAAAATTACAAAACAAACCCTCCTGGAACCCCGCCCAAGTGTTCGGATTAAACCCCCAGTCGCAGGAAACGCCGCCGTCCTTCTCTATACTCTAGAGTCACTAAACAAACATGTCTTTCTTTTACAATCTTTCATGCTGCCTATCAGTGCTTCACTCTGCCACCGCAGGGATCTGAGTGCACCTGGGTCACCAGACTTTCAATCTTGTAATGACCAGTCCTGGCACAAACATCCACAACTGTCAGGAAAGCGCCAGTGGTGTCGGCGTTCATCTATTATTTAAATATCTTTGCTTTCTCATATAATTCACGTGGCAGGTTCACTCGGTCGGATGTATACCTACCGCAATGTAGTTAAGCGTCAGTGTCAGCAAGTATTAATCTTCAGATTACCTTCACCCATCCCCTCTGAGCCCCTAGCGTATTTTCACATGTTCCCATGGTGACTGTGCTTGAGTCTGAGATTATTTTTTTAGATAGCCTGACACACCGTTTCATCTATGGAACTCGCGCCGGCAGCATGCACCTGTTCTTTTTCTAAATCGGGATTCATTGTTGAATTCATCATTATCTGAAGACTCGCGTCGTCCCCGCCTCTGGAATTTCAATGCTATAACTCAGAACCATGGCACATAGGATGGCTAACTGATATATTATAATTTAACCTAGAATTTGTCATCCTATCGGGGTGTAACATGCAACACGAGTACTGGAAATCATACAGACATTAGTCAAGGATACTACAATAAATATACAGAATAGCACAATGCTACAGGTGATACATGTCAGTAAACAATATGGAATAATGTGTCTGGAAATCCGGCACCATGGCTCTGTGGGTAGCATCGCTGCCTCACAGCAAGAAGGTCTCGGGTTCAATCCCAGGAGCGGCCTGGGTCCTTTCTGTGTGGAGTCTGCATGTCCTCCCTGTATGCGTGGGTTTACTCCGGGTACTCCGGTTTCCTCCCACAGTTCAAACACATGCGTGTTAAGTTTATTGGTGTCTCTAAAGTGGCCCTTAGTGTGTGACTTTGTGCATGACTGTGTGTGTTTGCCCTACGAAGGATCGGCGCCCCATCTAGGGTTGTTCCTGCCCTTGCGCCCGGAGTTGCTGGGTGAGCACTGGCTGGCCCACGACCCTGTGTAGATTAAGCGGAAGATAACACATGGAATTCTGGAAATCATAGGCTGCCAGGATGAAAATTAGTCACCTTGAGTGTTTAGGGTAGTAGTAACTGCAGGCTCCTGCAGATGGCACTGTGGGCAACTTCCATTCAGAAATAATTTATAAAGAAATATTTGCCAGAAAATCAGGTGTATATTCAGAGAGGCATGCATGACATTTAAGGTAGACACTTGGGATTTGGTGACACACTTTGTATTACAAAAATAATTGTTAATGAGCCGATTAAGTTGATCGCTAGTCATTATATTGGAATTATGTGCTTAACTGGGATGTATTTGACTACAACAGAAGACGAGTTACTGCAGCCTCCCTCCTCTTAATTAGACTGCTCACAAAAATGAGGGGATATTTTAAAATGGAATTCTTCAACACAGAGGATCCCACAAGAACTTTTTTTTAAAGGACGCTGAACTGATTGTTTAATTTGTTTGCTGCATAAATGCCTCCGTTGGACTTTCTGTATGAATTATAGTTGGAATGAATTTCGGGAAGTAATTAGGCTCCTCTGCATCTATACTGAGAACTAAATCAACTTCAATAACGTAGGGAATATTTTATGAATGTTTTACCAAACCCAACCTTGTGCAACATTCACAGAAATTCTAATAAGCAGTCAAAAGGATTTTGTTTATATTCACACATTTTACTTAAAAGTGAATCAAACCAGGATTGCATTTGCATATGCAAAAACATGTCCAAATTTGATCAATTTGTTAAAAACCAGCTTGCAATGATTTTTTGTGGGAATGTATTAGGGCTGGCTCGATACGATTTTTTCGTGCCCGATACCGATATCGATCCTGCAAACTTGAATATCTGGCGATACCGATATCAGACCGATATTCTGCTACCACCTCTTGAAACACTGGTGTTGCGTACGTTACACTCGGCTGTTTTACTTTTATCATCCTTTAGCCTAAAATATCTCCCCACACCTGACATGACGAGCATAGTTCCAGCTGTTGCTCACGTGACACATCTCTGTTTACGGCGTGTCGTCCAAATTGTACTAAAGCATAAACGTGATAGGAAAGATATCGGACTAAACTGTTTTTCCCCCGTACGATCTCCAATCTAGTGATTTTGCCACATATCGAGCCGATACCGATACAGAATATCGGATCGGTACAGCCCTAGTATGTATCGTATCATGCATCGTAATAAGATATAAATGAACATGATGAGACGGTCCTGGTTTATTTTTTATCGATATGAAGGTTTTCAGTAGATATCATCAGGCCAGGCTGGAGAAACATGTGGACTGGACCGTGACCTCAGATGTAACCCTAGTCTCAGCTTGCATACTATTTTATCTCTCAAACCACTGTAATGCTTGGTGGCACTGATTTGACAATATAGACAAATATTCAAAGATTTTGGGAACAAGTCTGAAATACTGACCAAGGCTGAACCAGGATCACTAGTAAACCAAACTCAAATGGCTATATGGCAATTGTGTCATATTTTTGATCCACATTCAATGTAATCAAAGTAAAGATAATTATAAGATCCTAGATTATGGATCAGAAGATCCAGAGTTCAAATCCTACCTCTGCCAAGCCACCATTGTAGAATCCTCAAGGCAGGACCAGAACCCACAATTGCTTGGGTTGTAAGATTTTTGTAAGACTTTTATGTCACTCTGGGGAAGAGCATCTGCTAAACGCTGTAAACGCAAACATACGTAAATGTATCCAAACTTCATATGTTATATGTAACCTCAGGGTTGTTATGTATTCAATGCTGACTGAGCACATTCACTTCATTCATAAGGGATGCTGAAAAAAAAAATAATCTTGCACACGGTAGCTTCTAGGCCTCTTTATTAAAAAACCTAATTAGCTTAATGTTTCCTGCTGGGCCAAGCAATAATCATAAAACGGGCCAATCTGCCAGTTTTGTATATAAAAATGATTCATTATATCTAAGATACATGTGAGAATTATTATGACCCATTGCAGCCTAATTGTGTTTTTTCTTTAGCCTTTATTTTTAGTCTGGTCACATATTCTGATACATTTCCCATAAACGACATTATATTCTTCTTAGTAGTCAGTTTTTCATTGCCTACAGCTCAAGAACACTTCTTTACTAAACTGGCAGGAACTGGTACAGGTTAACCTGGCTGCTTGAGTGCTGGATGTGAGCTTTTAGACCGCCAAGGTTTGAACCACCAAGGGAAGTTCATTCCTCCACCCGGGTGCTATTGATGAAGAGAAGCAGTTTTATTGCCTAAATAAATGGCATAACATTTATTACAAAAATGTAATGAAGCTTCAGAATTCTGCTCTTAAACTCCCATCTCTGCTTGTAAATCCATAGCATTGACTGGGAACAAAAATAAGATTTGTAATGAATTAAGTAAGTCCGGTGTTCTTTCTCGTTTATTTGGGTCATTGTTTGAAGACAGTGAGAGACAAAGCCATATGAACTGCCACAAGAGTTCATTCCACCACCTGGGTGCCATTACAGAGAAATCTGGTGAGTAATGGCAGATTGACTATAAGCAATCAGTTCTGCAAAACTTTGCATGTGGCAAGGGGATGAAAAAAGACACAAAACCCATATTGTAACGGGAACAGGGTAGAAGCTACAAAAAAAATGCATATATATATATATATATATATATATATATATATAGTAATATATATATTACTGCAAACCACACAACTCTTATTTTGAAATACAAATCACACTAATCACTTGACTTCCTTTGACCTATTTACTGAAGATCTATGAAGAAAGCACATGGTAAGTCCACTGTCTCTTTTCAGTCATCAGACTGCTTTTAATTTCGTTCTTGATCACATATGAAGCTTTTAGCTAAAGTCGCTGGTATGACCTACTTTCTACTTAGGCAAATGTGAATAAAATAGTATACAAATTGATTAAATTGCCTATTTTAATTGATGCACAATGCCTGACTAGATGTGGTTTGATGCTCTGTAACAGAAATATTGTGAAATGTATTTTTTCATGAAAAATGTTAACGATGTTACTTATGAAGGGTACCTAACACCAGCGACATCTGTTTATATATAAACTGTATTTAAATCTAATGTCCGTTTAATGAGGGGGAAGTTTCTTTGGTCTTGGTGACACTGGTGTTATTGTGTGTTTTTTTTTCTGTTACATTCTGTCTTTTTCTAAACTCAAGAAGCATTTCATAGTTACTTGAAATAATTATTTAAGTTTTAAATAAGTATTAATAAGTATTATTTTAAGTAAAAAATAAGTATTATTTTAGTATTATATCTATTTTTTTTATTATATTTATATTTTTTTATGAAATATAACAACTTTAATAAATTATATTGTGTGAGCAGTATACATTCTAAGCCATTTTGCCATTACATATGGACATTTCTGTAAAAAAAATAACCTCCTTCGTGGAATAGTTGCGCAAAGTAATGTGTTAGAAATAAATGAATAATTTGCCTTGACCTAGACCTTAAACGCAAGTGATTTTTCCCCTTCCTAAAAGAGGTACACATGCAAACCTGACTGTGTGATCTACATAGCTAGCCACTTGCGCAGAAGTAGATTTATACAAGGTCTCATTGAGCCTGTCAGCTTTCCAGTGCAGAAAAAGCAGAGACCCTGAACATTATCCCTTTTAGATTCAGTCCCTGTTAGGGTGTGTGAACTGCAATCCATCACTGCTTTCACGTCCTATGTTAGTTTCACTAAAAGTACTGTTATAAACGTACCAGGGAATGAACATCAGAGATGCAGGATCATATATCAAATGTCGCATGTTTGTGTTGTAATCATGTTCAGGATTGAGCCTGATTAATTGATTTCATTGTGTAAAAGATTTCATGTCACCGCTCTATGTTCTATCAAACCGCATGCTCCAGATGGATTGGAATATTAATCACACTCCCATGTAATTCACCAGTCATTGATCTAATTTGTAGGGTTGTTTGTTTTCATTCAAATCTGCCACGTGTCTCCCACTTAATGTGCTTTACAGGGTTAACGGGAAGCTCTAACCGACTGGGATGGCCCATCAATCTAATTCATGCCAGATCATTTTCTCCATTATATTTATCCAGACAGGTTTCCAAGTTGATCTCTTTTAGAGAATCACATCCGGTGAGGCTTTATGAAATGTGCTCTCAATGAGTAAAAGTACTGCATGGGAACTGGAAAAGGCAGTATAATGTCATGGAGTTAAGGCTTTATTGGAATATACCATTGTGTACTTGAGCATGGACGGTATGCCCATGTAGAGTCTTTAAAATTCAATCCAAGAAGCTCCGAGCGAAGAGTCCTGTTACTAAAGGCAGTTTCAGACTCATTACTGATTACTCCAACCAAAGACGCACACTTTGTAGATTACAATTACATTACATTCAAGCATTTGGCACACACCCTTATCTAGAGCAACTGTAGCAGTTAAGGTACTGGACTCACCAGAAGGTCCAGGGTTCAAATCTCACCTCTGCCAAGCTGCACATTTGGGTCCTTGAGCAAGACCCTTAACCCATAACTGCTTGGATTGTAAGATTCTAGGAGTTGTAAGATGCTCTGGGTAAAGGCGTCTGCTGAGCGCTGTAAATGTAAACAGTTAAGGTTCCAAAGTCCAGAAGTGGCACCATAACAAGGCCGGTAATAGCACTCACAATCGCTGGAACAGTAAATAAAGGCGACTGTTCATTTAGCCACTGAGCCACTTTGTCTCTGCCATTGTTTTTCTTCTTGCACATTGTGCTGATCCCTCAGTAAATGTAATAAGATCATCAATTGTACAGAAATGCCGATGTAATCGAAGACCACATTAACCTCTTGTCAATGACTGAGTATTTCATAAAGAAATACTGAGTCATCATTCATAGACCGTGTATAGGCTTTTTGAGCAAACAAACCACACGGTTCACAAACCACCACAAGATACAGGCCAAATGTATGTGGACACCCGAACATCTCGTTCATATGTGCCAATTCTAAAACTTGGAGCCAGTCTAAAGCAACGTCTTTTGCATTCCACTACAGTTACAAGCCATAACAATCAAAGTCAGGTTTTTTTGTTGTTTTTTTTTTACAGCGGAGCATTGTCTCCAGCAGCTTTACAACCATCTAAGCCCACGGTCCCAAATGAGCAAGTGTACTCTGACAGTGGGAAATCCCTAAATGTGATGAGAAAGAACAATTCAAGGATGACCAAGAAGAGAGCGAAGCAACATCCTTGGGAAGCCTATTTGTTATTTAGGAATAAACTAAATTACATAATAAATGAATTACCCAAATACATGCATTGAAACTATTATGCATGTATTTATTTAATTAATGTATTTAATGTAGTTTATTACCTCCAGACCTAAACCCTATTGAGCATCTGTGGGACAGTCTCACATGGAAGGTCAAGGAGCGCAAGGTCTCTAACGCCCACCAGTGTAGTTGCAAACTGCGAAGCTCTAGTGAACCCCATGCCCAAGAAAGCCACACAAAATACTGACACTCACATTTTCACTTAGGGATGTACTTACTTTTGTTGCCAGCAGTTTAGACGCTGTGTGTCTATTAATGGCGGTGAGTTATTTTGAGGGCGCAGCAAATTTACTCTTACGCAAAATATATAAAATTACATACAGTACTGCGCAAAGGTCTGAGGCCATTACAATTGATATACATTTGTTCACAGTGGCAAGTATTAAGTGTGATCTCTGTTTATCCTTGAGCAATAACAGCACCTGATGTCTTCACTGGGATGCGAAGTTGACATGGTCCGAAGATGATTGGTCGGTCTTTTTGGAAGTGTAGCAGCCAGGATATCATTTTTGGAGAGGAAACAGAATAAAAAGCTTCAAATGTGTCATCGCTTACAAAGACTGGAATGAAGATAAGTGAAAAATATGTTATACATGGTTATATACCATTGACGTTTGCACAGTATTGCAATATAATACATAATAAAATATAAAATATGCCGAAATAGGTCTCTAGACAATATTTAGATTAGAGCGACTGCAGACCTCAAGCAAGTGGCAGTTTTGTTGGCGTATCATCCTCAGTGAACATCTTGTGATTGGAGAAGCTCTAGGAGGACAATTTTGATGAAGCTATTTGATGGGAAGGCGCTATGACAGTGACAAATGTAAACGTCTACATCTGCACCCTTTATACAATCACACAAGAATTATTAGGTGAATTAGGTAGTGGTTAGTTACAAGGACATTTGGCCAAATAGTGTACTTTATGTTGCAATTTTTATCCTTTTTAAATTTGGGGGCAACTGTTATATCTGCTTTTGTTCTCAGAATAAAAGCGGACTGTAGTTGAGTGCCAATAATTCTTAATGCTCCCCAGAGTGTAATGCACTTCATTTGAGGGACTGGAAATGGCTGATAATGACACGCTTGAATGAATCCTAATCCTGATTTAATTCTCAAGCACGGGTTGCCTGGCAGGACCCGTGACAAGAATAATTGTAAATTAAATCCTTTGTGTGGGGCCTCAGAAATATGATTTTGGAGTTCAACGTGACTCTCTCCTATAATTTATTCTATGATATAAAAGTCCTGATTAGAATTCACTCTCAACAAGTGCGGTTTCAAAGAACTGTAGCTTTGAATTTAGCAACATAATTGAAGGGGAAGTGAGAAAACAGTGAGAGCAGCATTTTGTTTTGGATACCGGTTTGCTAATCTTCTAGCTTTGCCTGCAAGACCGAAGTTCAAAGTTCACCAGCTAAACCATTGCTAGACCAGCACTAAGTGGCACAAACCAACTTATATGCTGTTATGGTAAGAACATTACTTAACATTTGGGACGTGGTGAAGTGTGTCCTCTGTATTTAAGGAGATAAAGAAACATGCTTAACATCCACAATATTTCACTTGAGACTGTACATTATATGATCTGGATGCTGTCCCAACACTATGTTGAATATTTGTTTGTATATATTAATATCACACTACTCTTTGTTAGTGTACTGACTTTGTTAGCACTCTCTCTCTTTCACACAAACATGAAATTAGAAACTGTCTTTATATGACAGCGCAGTATATTATTTGTTGTGTTTCTGATATAAGTATTTATTTAACAATAGTTCAGGAAACAGACTGGGAACTGTGCAGACATGCAGTGGTTTTGGTCTCTGGTCTGCTCCATTGCAAAGACACAGGATGTCTAAAGTACTGATTAAAGTATTGGAATGTGAAACAAAAAAATCCAGGATATCCCATTTCCACCATCTTCCACCCATTAGCAATTGCTAAGTCCACAAGATAAGGAATTATTTTAAATGAAAACAGAACTAGCTTTATCAGCAACATGAAAGGTGCAACTTTGAAAAAGCATACCAGCACCTAAAAGACAGCAAAATGCAATTTTTGTTGTTATTGTGGTATTTTGGGTTTTTTTTTAAAACAGGGACAATTCAGCAAACACTGATTCTGTATCGCCGAGATGCACGGAATGCATTATCTGCCAAAGTATCATTTGGATAATTATGTTTAATTAAATTTACATCAATTAACTACTATTATGCCTCACTTGTAGATCTGTGAGCACAACAGCTGGAACTACTTCTCTTTAAGTCTGGCTGGATAAAACCTGGGATTATGTTCTGCCTTGCTTGAAGGTCTCCATGGTAAAACGTTACATTGTATTTTTGCTCAGTTGTAGGTCTCTGGGATAAACCTGGAATTGTGTTCTGCCTCACTTGCAGGAATTCACGGATAAACCTTGAATTGTGTTCTGTTTCATGTACAGTGGCGTTTGGACGTTTGTGCGGTCTTCAGTGTTTTCTGGCTTATCCATGTGATCTTTGTACAAACTGCAGACAGACAGCAGTACACTGCAAAACTGCAGTATTCTTAATGAAGAGCAGGGACCTTCTCTTTGGTCTTGAATTCAATCCCATTGAAAATACTTGACTCTGATGACGTGCCTTCCAAAGACCTGCTAATCCTACAGGTTCACATACTTATGCTCACTAACGGGGATGTAATATTGGATGCTTTTCCTAAATAAATGAATGACATTTGAATGATTTTATTCATCTACGTTAGGACCCATGAGAAAATCACATAGGTCATATTTATGCAGGGTTCACAAACTTTCACCACTCTTGCGCTATTATTTGGGGTTGTGCTTGTGCCTCATTTGTAGATCTCACTGGACTAAAGCTAGGACTGTTTTCTGTCATAGTTGTTTTCTGATTGTGTTTTACTTCATAGGCCACTGGATTGAATTTAGAAATGCAATTCTATTTCACTTGTGGCTCTGTTGGGATTAAACCTGGATTTGTGGATATTCTGGTCAATCGTAAGTCTGGATTAAAAAGAATAATTCATTCTGCCTCACTTGCAGGGGTCTGTGGGTAAAAGCATTTTGTTTAATAATAATAACTTAATAATGAGTCTTAAATAAAACTTAGAAATCCGGATTTTCTTGTGAAGACGTGTGACTAAAATAGCCTTGAACAAGAAGCCATTAGCAGTTAGCTCTGTTGACATCATGTCTCCTGCTCATCGGGGGAGCTGTAACACCCTGAAGCTGTTTGAAGTGTTAATGAAGTCGAAAAGCGAAGCCGTAGCTAAACTCTGTGTTGCCTTTAAGAGCCTGTCATTAATGTGTAAGTGCATATAATTATCTGAATTTGCTTGTGCTTACGTTCACGCACATTGGAAGTCTCAAGATAGCGTGCCTATAGTTGTTAAATTATTTATGGATTAGGTTTAAACTCTCGTAGGTTTAGGTTTAAAGTGAAACAAAGGAAAACCAGCTGGAGATTGAAATCATGCTACGACATTACAAAAGGCCGAATAGCAGTCCCTTATTGGCCAATGGTGTGGGCAAGTTTGGGCACCTAAACAAATCAAACTGATCATCGGTTACTAACCAGAGGGCATCACAGTGTAGGAAAAGAGTCTTAAGACATTCATAATCACTAAAAAAAATCACCAAATAAGGGACTTTTGGCACAGAGCAAATAAAAGGGGTTTAGATAAGATCTTCTTTATGATATATGATACAGATGTGTTATGTTTGGGGCAGGATGAATGGAAAAATAATGAATCTGTTATTTTCAGTCCCAGTCTTCATACCTAGTTTTGAAATCCCGTACATATCATGCTCGTGGCACCACTGCAAACCAAGGCGACGGTAGTTGGCTATCGATGGCAGGACATGTAATGGGCACAGTGACAAGAAATTGACTTCTGCCAAACACCTGGAGATGGTCCTAACAGAGACAGGGGCGTCTAGTCAAAGTGCTACCTGTGTCTGGATGGTGGACAATTAATCTGGGACCTGTCAGTGCTTGTTGGTAGACAAACCAATCCTCTCTGGTGATCTACTGGTGGTCTGTCTGGGCCACCCAGAGCCTTTTCCCCTTGTATGAGGTCTAAGTGACTGTCCTGTTTCAGTTCTTCCAATGGTGCACTCCCTCTCAGTCTGTCAACTGGGCAGAATGTCTTTGAGTGCTCCGTAGAAGCATGTCTAGCCATCCCAAAAGTAACCTCTTAGAGCCTTTTTATAATGTAATGGGTGAAGCGCTTTTATGCCCTCTTGTGGCAAGACCCCGTATCTAATCACAGTAATCCTTTACATATCTACGTAAGACAGAACTGCATGCTGAGGTTTGAAGCAATGAGGTTTTTGACAATGAGTGCAGGCATGTGACCTACGTGGTAAGTAAACCTCAGAAAACAAATCCAGTGAGTGTACGTATCGGGTAGGTGTTTTCAGTAAACTAGAAATTAAAACTCGTATTCCATTTGTGGAGACACTGCATTCAACCTATTGGAAAACTCAGTGTTGGATTGATGGGTCAAGTTAAATGATTCTCAGTGAAAATCACTTTTTCCACATTTCCCTTCTTATTATGTGCCTAATATCTCCCAAGAGTCTTGGGGTGGTGGATTTAACGGCATGGGAGAACTTATACTGTTTATGAGACAGGTTTATCCACAGTAAATAGTTTCTCGAAGGCATGGACACAGAACGAAATTAATTACACAGTGACTGCACAGAGGCAAAAGAAATGCACAAGCGAGCCCACTGTAGTGACACTGTTTCCCAAACTTCAACACATTCATTTAAATGGAGCCAGGGCCTCGTCACTCTTAATCACTCGGAAGGAAAATCAATAGACATTGTTCATGGCTAAGTGTCTCAGAGGGGCGCCATAATGTTGTGTCGTGACGCTTTGTTGCTGAGTATTTAAGGGAGACTATTTTGATTGTAGGCAACCACAAATGCACCAATGTGCGAGTGATTAATTAACTCTCCTCATTTGGCTGGGACAACAGCCAAAGCTCACAGAGGACCCAGGGTCTGTGTACATCAGTGTGTGCAGGTGACCTCTTCTAGCCCTATTTCCAGCTGCTCGCAGATTGAGCTTTCCGTTGCCTCATTCATACTCGTAATAGTTTTTCCTTAATGCTGCCAGTTTTTTGCTGCTGGCATAGTCAAAGAAGATAACTCTGCATCCAGGATAGATGGAGGCTGGCAGCTCATTCTTTGCAAACCTGCCCGTTTGCACTGCTGTTCTAATAAATAGTAATCTGTTCTGACTGATCTATATTATTCAAGAATATTATTATAAATCTGCTTATGTCCCAGCCCAGGAATGGCTTATGTATTAATAGGTGGTCGGCTCAATTTATCAGCCTTGCTCTAAATTGAAAGAGGCCACTGACCTCATATTATCAAAAGACTGATAGAAAAGGTCCAAGGCAACTTTTCGAGGGTCTTGAAAAGGCTACAACTACAGCTAAGCACCGTTTACCTGTCAGGATCAAGTACTGAGGTCTTAAATGTAAAAAAATAAATAAATAAAACAAGAAATAAAAATCTGTCTCTTAGCTCTGGACTTTGCAGGTGCAAAAAGCTTGTCAAATTTTATCATATGTATTTCTCCTGCCAAAAATATTATTCATGACATTTTTTTCACGTTTTGTTGACATAGTTTTGAATGTTTATTTTTATGAATGTTCACGTATTCTGCATGAACTACATGCATTTAGCAGGAATTACGTTATGTACAATAATCATAATAGTAATAATAATAATACTATTATTATTACTTTGGTAATAAAAATAATAAGCCTGTGCATTTCTCATTTTGAAAAGAGCCTTTTCTCATAAGTTTATTGGGACTTGGCAGTCCCAGTTTCTCCAAATTTGGGTATAAGCGATGCAACAGTGCTGTGCGAAATTGGTGACCTTTCTGTGTATCGGTTATTAAAGTCTGCAGCTATGATACAACAGCTGTGTTCCCTGTAAATCAGAATAATCAATTCCATCTTCAGTTACCTGTGATGAAAAACAGGAGTTTTGAAAGTTGATAACTTTTGAACCACAAAAGAAATTACCAGTCAATATATGTACATCTGATTACAGCAGTGGATTTCTGACACAATTCTGGTCTTCTTTGATATTCTACATGGCCACCTTCTCACCCTCTACAATTTCAGTGGACTGGCTTCAGCTGTGGGTTTCCTGGTTTGTTGCATGGTCTTTTGTAAAATAAAAGTCACGTCCATGAATCTTCACAGTTTAATTCACTTTTATATGTCGTACAGTTTGTGCACGTATAGTTCGACCACAGGTCAATTTCAAGCATAAAAGTTAGTTCTACATTGGTTAAACATTAAACATGAATTTTCGAAACAGAGTAGATTAATGTGCCAATTTACCAAGCCGAGACCTGGAGCAATCGCTGTGTAATTACTAGCAGGGCTCATTTGAGAACAGAAAAGAAACTGATACATTTAGTTAGAATTATGTACTGTTACTTTTTGAGACCATTGAGGTAGAAAGACTAAAGGAGAACCAGAGCTGAAAAAGACAAAGAGGGTAAAAACAATGGAAGAATTTTAACCCATTCCTCTGTCCAGAACAGCTTCATCCACACTGAATTGCTCACTTCAGGTCCTTACATTTTTCTATCTTGTGAGCATTAACCCTAGCCAGTGTGAGACGTGCCTTTAGTTGTTCAGAAGTTACCCTAGACTAAACTAAAGCTCTGTAGCCTAACATTCATCTCACATAACAACTTTCCAGTTTAATTTACAACATTTTATTCTCGAACAGCCTAATTTATTAAAGCAAAGTCATTTTGCAGAGTTAAAAACAAGCTTCCTTGAGAGAGGAGCTGAAGTATTTGATCTCTTTGTTGGCTAGATACTACAGAGACACTAAAGAGATCTTTTTGATTTGTATTTCCTCTATTATTGCACACCTTGCTGTAGGGGAGTGATCTTTGATGGTCGTCCCCTGCTGGGGAGGATATAAATGGTCTTGAGTTTCTTCCATTAGTCTGGTTGAAAATGAATTGGTGGAGTTGAAACTGCTTTTTGTCATTTTATCCAACCTTACGAGCATGAACAACTATGTTTAGATCTACTACAAATCGTCATTCAAACGCTCAGATCCCTGTTCTTTTAATACAGCAGGGTGCTTACTCATACCAGGTCGCCATCTCATTGATGGATTCCACCATCAAATTAACTTCTATAGAAATTTGAGAATTACTACCCATACTTTTTATTAACCATACTTTTGCTGCTAACATACAGTATATA
>JAUZST010080353.1:0-20644 GCA_034779995.1 Parotocinclus haroldoi | reverse complement strand
ATTATGCTTCGCATGCTGAGTATCTATACATTGTGTTGTAGATCGTTTCGAAAAACTTGTTTGCAAATGTATTTTTCGATGAACAAAGTTGTTAAGCAACTTGTTTGTACATTTGTTATACCTGTAAATCACACAATAAAGGTTTAATAAACACTTAATATGTTATATAGCACGTCCCGTCTTGTAACATACAGCATGTTCGTTTAATCGGACCAGCCGGTTATTAGGACCAAAACGATCTTGTCCGGATGTGGTCCGATAAACCGGAACCGACTGTACATGTATAACGTACATGTATAAGTCCACCAGGATCTCTTTGTTATTACGGAAGACGGAAGATAACAGTGTTCTTGAATGACATCAATTTGTACATAATATGACTTGGATTGGTGGAGTCCAAACTCTTTAAATAGGTTTGTAATCATTCACCCTAATGAACATTGCTCTTTTAATGAGGTCGTCAGAAATCTTCTATATATGTGATACATTACACTACCTCAGACGTATTGTGAAGATCAGACTTTGATTGATCACGGCTCTTTAAATACAACAGGGTTCTGGGGGAACAAACAAACAGACAGGAGGAAGAGGAATTTACCCCAGGACTCCATGTAAATTATAACAACTTTCACTAAGCTATGTAAACATTATGGTGCATTTATTCTATCTGCAAAATCAGATTTATTTCCATAGTACTTTTTACAATAGAACATGTTCGCAAAGCAGCTTTACAAATACAATACTTTTTCACACAATCCCAGTTGAGCAAGTCTGACAAGGAAATCTCTTAAGCAACCTAGATGTTATATGTAATATATAGCCTGCATGTAATAATTCACTTGAATTAAAAAAAAATACATGTCTATTGGATAAATGTATTAAACAAACAGAATCAGAACAAAGCAGGAGGCGATTCCAAAATTTGTGAACGAATTAGACATTTTGGGTTCTGATACTCTAACCAAGTGAAGTGGAGCTTTATTTGTTACCAGTAGAATTTTGTATTCATTGGGGAATCTAATAGGCACCAAGTGCAAAGGATAGGACTAAAATTATATTTTTGTTCTAGATAACACTTGAGCTGCAGCATTTTGACTAACTGGAGATTATTTATAAATTTACTAGATCATCCAGGCAGTATAGTATTACAGTATTTCATTCTTTAGGTAAAAAAACATGCATGAACCAATTTCTTAGCAATTTCTCTACAAAATACTGTTACGGGATGTGTTAGGACCCAAATATGCGAGGAATCCCACAGCGTATAATAATAATAATGGGGAAATAATATATAATCAAACTGAAAAGAGGAAAAAGGAGTGAAAGGCTCGCTAACATATGAAAACAAAAAGGTGAAAAGGCATGCCACTGTGTTGCATCCCAGGTCGGAGCAATGTGCGAATAAATTGCAGTGAACACGCTGATAGCGACCCTATAGGGTCTGGAGGCGACCCCTCTGGCCATGGACCCAGGATGCGAGCTTCACAAGCTCCGGGTCTGGGGTGCAGCCCCTACCAGCCGCGACTCCCAGGCACCATCAGCTGCCGGGGAAGGAAGCGGCAGAGTCCATACAGGACTGTGGGCGAGCGTGCAAAAGGCACGATGAGGCCTTCCAGCGTGTCAACGTCTAGCGTGTCAAGGCGCGCCTGAGAGAGTGCGCACCGGTGATCGGGGGCATGGTTGAGTGAACCGACCTGGCCACGAACACTGATAAAACTCCTACTTAAGTAGAGGGAGGCTCAGGTGTTTATCATCAGGTCGTTAAGTAGACACTGGTTATAAGCTGCTCTATAACAGCAATCGGCGAGGTAGCAATGCAAGGGAAAAGGTAGGAACCTTAACAAAGAGAGGATATTTAAAGGTTTAGCAATATTATGTAGCTGGAAGAAAGCAATTCCAGTAACATTGCTAATGTGTGTATCAAAGGAGAGGTCTGAAAGCTTTCAGAAAGTTGTCAAAAAGTTAAAAAGGTTTTTATTACAGATGCTAGTGCAGATTTACATATTCTGTATCTTGCAGCCTTAGGTCAAAGTAATTAACATGTAGTACCAGTTTTATCTGAGTTAAGTAAACTTTCAGTCTTATTGAGAGTTAGTATGTCATTTGGTTTGGCTGATATATACAACTGCAAATAATCAGCACAGAAGTGGAAACCAATATGATGTCTATCAATAATTGAGCCTAGGGTCAGCATGGACAGCAACAAAAAAAGTGGGCCCAACTCTGACCCCTGCAGGACACCAGCCATCACATATGGTATTTTCTAACCTATTCAGTAAAACATCATGATATATAATGTCAAAAGTATCCACTGTCTGAGGACATTAATTAATCATTAAGTACTCCCTGTTTTATGATGCAGATATGTTCTGACAAATCCATCTAAAATTGAAAGTATTGTAAACCAAGCCGTTTATTACTATATATCCTAACGTTGCCAACCTTTAACATGCTTTAACATTTACATTAACCTACAGTTGGGCAAAGACTTTAACACAAAGCTTATTTTATAATAACGTGTTGAATATCTTATGTAATTTATTGAAAGTGAAACAACTTATTTAAAGTGAAAAAAGGTTATTGCCATCACTCAGCATTTCCCATCACTCCTTAGGTAATGCATTCATTTTCGCACTGGACAGTATCATACTGCATACCCTGTATGGAGCGAAGAATCTACATTCAAATATCAAAGTACAGTTTCTTTTGAATTGGTATTTAAGTTAAAAAATGTAAGCTGGCCCCATCATAAAATGGGCAATTGTTGGAAATACTTTTCATGAATACACTTTTGCTACTATGATGGGGTCTAAATCCTGACTGAAAGGTTTCATATATATGGTTTTGGTAGTGGTGACTACACAAATTAAGGTACACTGCTTTTTAACTTGGGGAAGGGCTTTTATTTATTTTATGCCACATCATCATCAATAACTGTGACAAGACCGAGGTCAAAACAATACTAATTAAACACCACACTGGGGCAATTTAAAGCAACGGTTATCCTGACGCATGTCTTTGGAATATAGGAGGCACGTTGGTCACATCTGCTTCTCAAGGAGACAAGTTCTACAAGTGATCTATGCAGAAGATTAAGTGAACAACTTGAATAAAACTGCTGCAAGCTGTGCTACATCAGATCTGAAACACTCAAATTCAATGGCCACAGATAAGCTTTTCAATTTCTGCCCCCATCTAATACTATTAAAGCTATGTGCTGAAAAAAGAAAAACATGGCTGTATGCCATGAAGCCATATATTGTGTATTCAGGATTGACAACTAAACTCATTTTAAAGTTTGCAAATATTTTCTTGTAACCAAACCATGATGAATCACCTAAGAATTACTAAATGACATATTCTCAGTCATTGCTTGTTTTTTTTTATGGCTTTTTAAAAGAGACAAGAAGCAATTACATTTATGGATGTATAACTGCTCAGTTTAATTGTACATCACTAAGAATAAATGTTCCAATATTTTAACGGCCAAAAAAATGAAAATCTCAAACATAGATTACTATTATCTGCTGGAAATAATATTCCAACAAAAACAATTTAAACTTACAGAAAGAAAAGCAATATTAAATAGTGATGCTGTTAAAAGCATAATAAGAAATCCCGTAAAAAAATACAACTTTTATACTTACTTTTGTAATTTTTTTTGTATTTTATAATAAAAAATTGCTGCACAAGAGGATAAGCCCAAATAATTTGCTGCATTTAAGACTTCCTTTACCCAAAGTGACTTACAGCATACAATTATAACAATTTATGTATTTTTTTAAGTCTTTTAACTTCGGAAGTTCCAGACGTGAACAGCTGGTCAACATAAAAAGGTTTACCATGTGTATTTTAATGACCATAAATATTATAATGTGTTTTTTATATATTTTGCATGGAATTTATGTTCACGAATATGAATTTAGTTTTTATTAACTACTTGCATAAATAGCATTAGTATTGTGCACATACACCTATGCTTTGCAATTTTTGCTGCCAAAAGTGTCTTCTCTACTTTGGACTCATTTTCTCTCTGTTGTGTGCAGCCATAGAGGTATGTTTATTTCTATTTATATACCATTGTGCAAGTTTATATTTTGGTTCTGCTGTGTGTGGGATTGTTAATATGTGTTTGTTTTGTAGGCTACATTTTTATATGTATTTGATGGTCGATTTGATTACTGTAAAGTTCAATAAGTGCAAAAGAATAATTAATCCATTAGTAACTGAAGAACCAACATGTTATGTATTTTCTGGAGGGAATGATAAGTGTAACAGTTTAAGCACCTGATACTTGTGTTTTCAGATGTATTTATGGCCGGGCCAATGGCCATTTTGGTCAGTTATCTGTTTCACATAAAGTAATGTGCATTTTTTAAAATTGTGCATACCTGTACTGAATAGAGGTGATATTCAAATGAGCCTGTTTGTGGCATAAGGGTTCATATTTGTATAGCTTACTGGATGTGACATCTGCTTTTTGAAGTAGGCAGCCCACAAAGTATGTTGTCTTATTTCCTGGTTCGTTGTTGCTATGCACTTCAGGTTGCCAATAGAACATGCACAAGCACTGACAAGGTGAGTTTTACATAATATGTCCCATTTAAGTCTTCATACATAACTTTCAAAATAATTCTGATGTGGCACAGAGCGTGTTGACAGGTAAAAGTGTTGACCTATAAAAATAGCTACATGCCACAACATGCCCATATCCACTGTCAGGGTGCTAATTTAGAAGACATTTAAATGAACTGGAGATGTGGGATCAGTAAGAGGATTTAGACAGTTCAAAGAGAGTAAGATGGTTAGAAAGGCAAGAAAACAAGGCTCCAAAATGTCCAGTTAGGCACTCCCTACATGCCAACAAGCTATTTGACATGAGTGTTCAGAAAAAGAAGAAGGATGGAAATCTATAGTATCTATGATATCTATGTATCTATGATGTTGTGGGGCCCATTTTAATCCAAATAACATCTGAGTCTTTAAAGATACATTGCACAATTTTACATTTTTCAAAAGAGGATCTTGTGATGTTTATCTATTCTGTCTTCAATTTCCTCCATACATGTTCATAGTGTTTAGGTCTGGTAACTTTGGAAGACAGTCCAAAACAGCCATAACTCCTTAATTGCCTGTACATTTGTGACAAAGCTTTAAGCTATGTTTTTGGGTCATTATCCTGGTGCAGTATAAATTTGTATACATAACACACCAATCATTCTCATTACCAGTCTCTGACCATCACAGTATGCCCAAATCCACTCAGAAATCACAAAACAGAACCCACTGGAAATTTGTAGGTTAACTGAAGAGTCTACAAGAGGGAATCTAAAGATTCTGATGAGATTCAGTATTAAGAAAAACCTTAGATTTAGTGTATTTCTGCATTTTTCAGGCTCAGTTATTATTAAAGCAGTCACAATCAAGTTGATATGTGGATAAAGAATTTCTGCCCAAGAAGTAATGCAAAACTGGTGCTAATAATTGTGATGTGATTTTGATGAGGATTTATACAGTCTTAAAATGATTTTAATTAAAAGAATAATTAAGCAGTAGAACAAGAGGGGGTAACCACAAATAATAGGATTTTATTTAAAGTAAGGCACGAGTTGAAGGATAGTGCTGTAGATAACCACAGCTGTGATTCACAACATTAAAGGTGCTTTTATACAACTTTTTTTAACAACATTTTACACTGAATAGACTTTGACACTGAATAGATTTTTTTTACACTGAATAGACTACTGACAGTACCTTCCGCCAAAAAGTAGGTCCACAACAGAGTTGTTGCTATGCATTGGTAACAGTCCCCTAGCTAGCTGTATGTATTGCATGATACATATGGTCCACAAATGTCCGTGTGCAAATATAAGTCTGCATTTACATATTTGTAAAGATAAGTCTAACATTTAGATACATCCTCTCTGCACGTATTACTGTTTAACATACAGTAGACTGAAATAAATATTTAAATTAAATATCAAGTATTCACTTGGTATTCATCTCAGCATAATGTAATCTGACTTGGATTTCCTCTTAAGAAGCTAGACAGAAAATAATGTATTTTACTAGACGAGAGAGTACCAGGAATGGCAGGGAAGAGAGCTTATAATACCATTAGTTAATAAAAGGCAGAATGCTGAATTATTTAGAGTCACTTACAGTTTTGCTCAGTGAAAAGGTGGAAAACTGACATTAAAGTTTAACATTTGGGCTTTCTAGATAAAGTTAACTTTCAAAGATTCGATTAAACACAGGCTTGTGAGGTAAAAAAAAAAAACAAAAAAAAAAAATACAAACACATTCAGGTGGCCAAGTGTTCTCGTGCTTTCAGTTAGTTCCTATGAAATTAATAAAACATCATCAGAGATATGTATTTAAGTCTAAATGCCTTTCTGTTGGTAATTATTCTGTCAATGGAAAGCAAAGCGACTGTGCTATTTGTGTTACAGTTGATAATATATAAGACATACAATTAAATTAAAAGCAACATACAGTTGGCAACATGTTGAATAATAATATCAGCTTCTTAATATTGGTTTAAATATAACCAGGCTTCACTCAATTCTCAATCTTAAACTTCAGTAATATTTATAAATTTAAGGTTTTTTTCACTGTTGAAGTTCATGCATGATTTTATAAATACTTAGCCCTATGTGCAGTGATGCATTAAAACCACAAAGAAAATTGTTTTATTCATGCCACACATATATATGCAAACATTTAAAACTATAGGTTCATATTAATATTATTGGTGGTTATGCCTCTAGAGTTAGGTAGACTTTTGGAAAGTTGTAAGTTCCAATTCTGACTTCACCAAGATGTAACTTCTGTTGCACTCGAGTTCAGTGGTGAGTCATTCTGAATAAGGATGCCTCCTAAATAATTTAAGTAGGTGCGTTTGTAGATATTCAGTTACCCGTTTCTTACTTATCAAAATTATAACCACAGGACCAGACATAATTTGGAAGAAGCACCATTATCAGCACAGCAGTGAAAATTACATGGTAGTTGTCTGTATCGTAAAGGTATTTCAGCATACAGGAGCATTACTGGGATTTGAAAACTTTCTGGATTCTAAACTGGACACCTTTAATTGCTTTGATTTAAGTGCAGCATTTGACACTATAGATAATGATATCTTACTGAATATTCTAGAAAACACTAAAGGTATTAAAGGACTGGCACTTTCTTGGTTTAAATCTGACCGACCAGTTTGTTTATGTGTATGTAAATCAATGCACTAAGCTTAAAAGTGAAGTACAGTGTCCCTCTGGTGTCTGTGCTTGGCCCACTGTTATTGTCCCTGTACATGCTGCCTTTAGGCTCAATTATTAGTAAGCATGGTATTACTTTTCATATCAGCTGATCCATTAAAATCCATATTACAATCCATATTACATACATACATACATCCATATTACAATCAGTAAAAAAATGAATGTAATTTAATTTCCTTTTATTTAACTTTTAGTTAAATAACTTTATTAGTTGGACCCAAGACTGTGTAAGACCGGCTGATTACATCTATTCTAAACCTGGATGGCTGTTCAATAACTCCCAGTCCAACTGTAAAAACCTTCAGATCTCTGCCTTTCCGTGCACATTAACAACATCACACTTACTTTCAGTTACGTAATATTGCTAAACTTAGAAATACACTTTATTTTCAAGATGCATCGAAACTGGTTCATGCATTTGTAACCAGGTTGGATTACTGTAATGCTTTACTTGCTGGATGCTATAGTAAATCTCAAAATAAACTTCAACTAGTGCAGAATGCAGCAACTCGAGTGCTAACTAGAAGTAGAAATTTTGATCATATCAGTCGTGTTCTGTCATCTCTATACTGGTTACCAGTGAAATTCCACATGGATTATAAAATACTTCTTGTAACGTATAAAGCTCTACACGGTCTGGACCCACATTATTTGAGTGAACTCTTACAATCCAGCTCATGTTCTTTGTACACAAGGTTTCAGTTCCTAGAATAAAAATAGTCACAGCAGGTTGAAAAGCTTTCTCATACTTGACCCCCCATCTATAGAGATTCAGACACTGAAATGGTTTAAGTCTAGGCTAAAAACATTCTTATTTACACAGCGTTTTGGTTAGATTCAGATTGGGGCACATTGCTGTGTTACCTTCTGGTTCTCCTCTTTCTATCTATGCTGCTATAGCCTGAGTTTTATGCTGCACATGGCATCAGTGATTGTTAATAGACTCTCTGCTCCTAACCAATAAATAACTACATTTTTTCTTTTCTGTGATATTATGAGCTGATGTTTTACCAGTTTTCATCAACAAAAACCAGTCCCACCATGTCTGGGCCCCCCACCCCACTCCCTCCATCATACAGTTATCAGGAGACGATGTGCTTCCAAGGACCTAACGCTGAGGACTCAATATCTCAAGTCTATTACATTATTATATTTAATTATTAATATTTACTTAATGTTACTATTAATACTAACTTAAATATTAGTTAACATCTAGGCCACACAAAGGAGGATGGGTTACTTTTTAAGTCTTGGTCCTTCGAAGGTTTCTTCCTTCTACATTCAAGGAGTTTTTCCTTTCCACTCTCGCCCTAGGCTTGCTTAACTTTGGATTGGCCTTTTAAGGCAATATACTGTACTAATGTAAAGCTGCTTTGAGGCAATTCATAACTGAACAGTGTTCCTTTGCCTGATAGAATCACACAGGTTGCAAATTCATTACAATATCACTGTCACATCAGGATCACTGCTGTGCAATATTGGTTCAACAACTAAATTATGTCTGTTAAGTAGTGACATTATGGACATAATGCAGTAGTGCTGACAAATCTTTCATAGTGTCAGTTATTGACTAGAGTCAGTAAGTCTGTACCTTTATGGTTAATTGACCTGATAAAAATATTAATCTATTTATAACTTTGATTAAAGTTTTCATTGTCATTTAAAATGTACATTTTAAATAATTTTAGAAAGACCCTGGGTCAGTTCTTCTCCTGCTCACAGAGGGCCTCGTTTGACTGTTCCCACCCTTGCTGACTTATAGCAAGACATGTCAAGAAAAAGGGGGGGGGGGGGGGTGTATTCCAAAGAGTTTGACATAGTTCTGATTCTGGCACATCATGACCATTGATAAAACACTATAAAAATGTAATTGGTGCAGCATCAGTATATTTATTAAACAGTTATGCGCTGCAAAACGTCTATTTGCAAATATGCCATGATGTTATCTTTAAGGTTATTAAACCATATTTTACTTTCCCAGATATATTAACTGGTATAGGAGAGCAGTTGTAATGACACATAAGAGCACACCCTCTGGTTGAATTTCATAAAATATATTGTCTTATTAAACACATGCCGCATCAGCATGAGTATGAATACCAGGCAACATTTTGACTGGTGCTGCACTCCTTACAAAACGAGCACAGAGATGTTGAGACAATTGTGTGCTGCATCTGTGTGAGAACAGCTAGTATCTACAGATACTCCCCATTTTATATTGGGGATATATTCAGACAAATTCATCGTAATACACCGCAGCGTTTAATATAGCCTACCTTAAACATGCTTAGAACACACTTTAAACTACTGTTGGGCCAGATCATTAACATAGCATTTATTGTATAAGCCTAAGTATGTGCTGATTATATCATGTAATTTCCTGAATTCATAATGTATAGACAATGAACAAATGCCAATGTTCACACAGCAGGCAAAGTGGCCCAAATCTGATCTTCTTACCTAATCTGATCTTTTTCATGTGGTTCATGCATACGCAAAAGACTACCATTTTACCTGACCTTTTAATCTGCCACGGCAAGTTCTTTGGTTTGCAACCTCAGTAAGTTCATTGGCGTTTTGTTTTCCTTTGACACTGCAGCCACATTCTCCTCTGGCCACATCCAGCCATTTATTTAGGCATTTCCCTCTAATTTGCTTGCACAGAGAGATCACCCTAATATTTATTGTGTCTGTAATCTGTGTTCCACCACTGAAAACTTGCATTTTTACTGTATCTGCATCTCCTCAGAGTGCATTTATGGCAAAAGATAAGATGGATTGACTAAAAGTCACATTAATTCTGGACTTCACTCTTAGGTTGCATGACCATGTATTGAATATGTATCCGATCTAGTATCACATGTGAAGGTGACTCAAGTTGGATTTGAAAAGGTCCGATTTGCAAATCTACACAGGTCAGATATGGATCACATAAAGCCAAAACAAATCTGATTTGGCCACTTCAGCCTGTTAATTTGAATGCTTCTCACTTTCTTATGGAAAGTTTGCTTAAATCTTAAATACAACAGGAACAATATTGTGCTGTAACATAAAAGACAGTTTCTCATTCAATGTGTTTGCAGGTCTGTGTGGGGCAAAAAATGCAAGAGAGAGTGCTCACTGTGTAAGGATTTTCGGAGTGAATTTCTTGTACACTGCACTTCGACATTGAGATAATTTACCCATATTAAATAGCCAAAATAAATAAATTAAATAAAAATATAAAATCAGTATGTGGCAGTGATATTACATAAACCAATCAATATGGGAAACCATGCAGTATCATGGTTATTTAGACAATGCGGGGTACTCTACGGTATGCCATACAGCAGTGTGTTCATACAGCACCCATTACGTTAAGGACGTTAAGCGACACATTTATGTATAAGCGCTGAATTCATAAATCAAATCATTCACAGTGGAAGTAATAAAACAGTAATAGGCTTATTGTTTTATGAATTGCAGAGCAGTGCTTTTGATGTGTATCAATGTTCCTTCCTTCACAATATTATATATACATTTTATATACATGGCCAGTAAGCCTTGGGGAACTGTACCTTACACCAACAATGAACTGCAGTTTTAATAGCAGTTACTAAATGTCATGCTTCTGGAATAGCACTATTAAGATGCCCATAAAAGATACATCTATAGTGTGCAGTATATCTCCTCCATCACAGCAGAATTAGGAAAGTACTCCCAATCATAAACAGCCTCATTTCAGCTGTAGATAAGCGTACAGTGTGTGCAACTGCGCTCTGCAGCAGTGAATGATGATAGTGCTCTAGTTTAAACAAAATAGGTTCTTATCACTACGCCTCTGTACGAAAAAGGTAAAACAAAATATATTGTAAGCCGTATACAAGAAGTACATCATGTCTTAAAAACAATTGGTTTATTGTGTGAAGATTTGTAGTAGGTCTGAAACCAATATGATGATGTAGAAAATCCTTTTTAATCACATTAATTACACATAGTATGAAATGATCTTCATCCAAGTTATAACACAACAAAAATAACTGTGTTTCTCATGCCTTTACTGAACACACTGATTAATCAGTCACAGTCCAGACATACATAAATTAGAACAGTCTCTTCAACAGTGAGGTATTCCAATTAAAGAGATAAGATTGAAAGTATGGGCTGTAGAGGTGCCCTTAAAAAGTCTGAATTCACAATTTATAGTACTACTACTACTACTGCTAGTTGAGACAACTTATCCTGGGAATTGATTCCACTGTGGTGAAAGGGGTTCCTCAATGGGACACCAGTCCATGGCAAGGCCACACAAATGTTCCACCCTACTAGCATGTTGCTAGCCCAGCTTGGGGTTTGAAAAGATTCCAGAAACCTATCTCCATGTTACATGAGCTGCTTACTTCTTTACTCCTACTACTAATACTAAAGGTACATCCATTCAGTCAACTCAACATCAGTTCTTACAAAAGAAATGAAAATCTTTCTTCAAGGATTGTTGACTCACTTGTCGGCATATGATGTTACAGTACACAATAGCGTACTTACCATAATTATAACAGATTCACACATTACTTGTTTTTTATGTACTTATAGTGTATTATTATTATTATTTTGTTGCACTTTAGTGTAGTGTGTTTTGGTTCTTCTGCCCAGCTGGTCACTCAAACCAAGCAATGCTGTACATCCTCAAGCAGAGGTGGGAGTTAGATTTTAAGAACAGCAGATTTTAATATTCTGTTAATAGTCTTCTTAAGTATATTTTGATATATTTGAAGGTGTGCCTTGTCACTAGTGTCATTGTCACTTGTATTATCATAGAAATATTTTTTGTGGCAACAAATTTTAATGAGTTGATGAGTAATACAGGTTGAGTCAAAAGTCACACTACAACCTGTAATTTCAGAAATAAAAGTGAAAATTATATCCGAATACACCAGGAAGTAATGGTTAAAATGGTCATCTAAAAACTTCAACTGATGAAGAAATCTCAACAATTTTGGCAGTCTTTGTGAAAAGTCCATGAGGATGAGCTATTGTGAATCTTGATCATTGTGTAATGAATTGTGAGGCAATGTGTCAGCTGAAATGAGACAGACGACTTGACTTATAGAAGTTAAAGAAAGTGCACCAAGTATCGGCGAGAAAATGGTGAGAACTGAGACAAGTTTTTCTCTTATAAATGCATTAAGAATTAAAGTAGTAGTTCCAAGGTGGCAGAGACTCAAGGCTACATTCACATATTTGGGTTGACCCAAATCCAATCATGTCTGTCATATGTGACACAGATGTGTTATCAATGTGAACAGAAAGAAACCAACAAATCTGACATTTTCAGTTTAGATGAACCACAGATGAGGCTACTTTCACTTTCCACTTCTTTTTTTGTAAAAACACTATGTGTTTTTGAAATATGATACATACGCAATGATGTAGCTTTGTCTGAACAGTCAGATCAGAATTCCAACTTGACATTCGTCATTGAAACTCTTGAACCCAAAAGTCAGACACATGTACAGGTGTGAAAGTTAATTTACAGTAAACAGAGTAGGGTAGGGTAATTACAGTCATGGAGGAAGGAGTCAAGGGGAGCAGAGGAACAAAAAAAAAACACAGAGACACACTAATCAAGCTAATACAACAATGCTAATACAAACCAACAGATGACCCAAATAAACAGCTTATTACACAATGAAAAAGCCAGCAGACAGTATAAAGAAAAGTCAGAATATGCTAGCACAATCAGAAATACCATTATGAGCAGATATTGCAAATACAAATAGACAGTTATAATTCAGGGTTTGATAACAAGGACAACGCAAAAACTAAGACAAAGTGCTAATGCTAACATACAGACAGTGGGCTAACAGATGAACCATGTGCTATACAAACTATGCTAACAAGATGCGTTCATTTTACTGGCTTACTGCCTGCATCAGATACAAAACCCTACAAAGCCAAAAAATGTAACAGCACCATCATACCTAAAGCCTAGAATCAAAGCATGCTCTGTAACTCGTACCCTCCGAGACATGAGCTTGGCTCGACCAGATCCTACACGAAAGATGAAAGGAAGACAAGCAGCCAGGCTATTCTCTGTCCTGGCACCCAGGTGGTGGAATGAACTTCCACTGGATGAGTCTTTTGCTGTCCAAAAATCCACCTCTTCACTCTGCATGTAAGTGAAGTATTAGAAAAAACATGGCTTCTGTGTTGTGGGATTTTTACCTACATCAGATCTTGGAGAAGGTTTTGTCTACTATGAAGAATACAAAGCATTTTGGAATTTGCTCTCGATAAGGGTATCTCTACATGCTGTAAATGTAAATGCTAATGCTAACAAGCGGCACAGAAACACAGACACAATATAGATTTACCATATAAACATAAAACAAAAAAGAAAATCAGAAACATACAAGACACACAGAATAGAGGAAGAGAAGGAATCAATAAACCACTGAAACCAAGTAGAGAAGTGGACCTGGCTGAATAGCAGGGTTTGTTTTAATAAGACCATTGGAGCAGTGCCTATTATTGCTAACTCTATTTTGATTGTCTATCTTTGAACAAGTAGGTCACACGATTCGAGGCACATTCACTTTTACACGAATGTCAGTTTTGTGTGTGGACTGTTCAGATAAATGTCAGATATAGGTTACATTAAAAAAGATCAGTCTAAATAAACTCATATATGGTGTTGAATAGCTCTGGTAAGACCCATCTCATCCAATATGAAATATATTTAAAGACATTTACATATTGTATCTTACACATGTCCAGAAAGATGCCAGTAAGAATCAGAGGTATTAGACAAAGTGCTTATTCTGTCTGATCTGAGAACTGTGATTAAAATGCAGACTGTAAACTAAATAGAAAAATCAAATCTCAGGTCTCAAATATGACTTTAAAATTGGATGTAGTCACTGAGATATGCTGGATCATGACTGGTCCAGTGAACATAGAAATACTTCATTACAGAATCAGATTAGAGCTCATTTAAAAGTGAAATGAATGAAACTATATGGGAGTGTTTGGCATATGTGTGTGTGTGTGTGTGCATGTTTATATTAGATTGTGAGGACCTAATGTCCCCACCAGGGGCGATTCCAGGATCAGAGCTTTAGAGAGATATGCTATTGAGACATGCCCCTGCCCATTTCGATTACAATTTGACGTAAATGTGGATTGTCATCCCTCAATAGTGAAATAAGAACATCTGGATTTTTGGGTAGAGACTCTGTGACTGGATAGACAATAGTGAAACTGAAGTTTTTTCAGATTTGACTGTTTTTAGATTTTAAATTATGTAAGGCTATCATTTTATCAGTTTATCAGAGAAAAACATCTATTAAAAATACTTTTTTTTATATCCTAGGCCTGCTGGGACTCAATTTAAGGGTGCTTGGGCCTTAAATCTATGGTCACCACAATAAAAAAAAGCTCTGTGTTTATTTTATGTACAAAAACTGCAACTTTCTTTAAAAAGGTAAAACAAAATTGGTTTAGTTTACTCAGGTTAAGGTTTGGGATAGGTGTAGCATTCATTAATTACAGTAATCATTATGTCAGTGGGCACTCCACCTGAAGACAGTGAGACATGGTGTACTTGTAAGTTTATAGACGTATATCAATGTGAGGACCAAATATTCCTACAAGGATAGACAATCTGATATGTGTAACATTGTCTTGGGATTTTGCTGGTCCCCAGCCAAAATATTTCTTTTAATTTACTGAGGTTAAGGTTAGCGTTACAGATGAATTTGTAACAATAATATTATGGTGTTTATTTTTTCAGTTCCCACGTTGTGTGTGTGTATGTGTGTGTGTGTGTGCTTTAAGTGGCTGGTACAATGTTTTCAGCCTTGTTCTGAGTCTTGTGATTGGTTATTTACCAAACTGTGTGAAGTTCACATAGAAAGGTGTTGAGGTAGGGAAACTGAGATACTGTGGAGCAACTGAAATTAAAAGAAAACCAGAGGGAATGAAACAGAAACGTTCATGACAGTCAACTGTTTGACTCATTTGGTGCATATGTGTGAAGCAAGTTATTTATGTTGAGGCATTCATAGTCTCATCTGTATGAAGTCATACACTGTACTTTGTTACTAAAATGTCTGTGTAAAACGTTTATGCTTAATCTTAGAAAAGTGCAGTACAATGAAATTTCCACAAATAAGTGTTAACAATTAACACAAATAATTGTTTTTTTTTGTCACTTTTTTGTCACTTGTATTTCAGGTTTTCTTTTGTTGTTTTTGTTTTTTGCATGCCTGTCTGGCTCCTCTTTAACTTTTAGTTATTTAGCCTATTGTGCCATTGCATGATAAAAGACCCTGTTTTTGGTGAATGCAGCATTCTTTTCTCCAGTGGCCATTGGACAATACAACAATTTTCTCCAAATACAAACAGATTGCAGGGTCTAAAATCTTGCTCCATTTTTCATTCAGATTTGTTTACAAATCAGAAAATAGTTGAGACGGTATGGAAAATGATACTTAAATAAAAAGTGTTCCTTACATATACTTTTGAGTTTTATTCTTTTGCAAACAAACACATGCCAAAAAATTTAGAACATTTCTCTATTTAGGGTTTAACTTGATTTATTTATTATTAAATTTAATGAGGTAAATAAAAAAACAACAACTAAATAATTATGTGATTTTAATCAGGGATTAACAGCAGGGATTGTCACATTTTTTTTACGAAAGCACTGTCCACAAAAGGCTGAGTTTTTGAGGAGCAAAAGTAGGCAGCTGATCTTCAGTTTGTCATTGAATGCGTGAGGAAATTATTGGAATGTTGAAAAACAATGTTCCTTAAAGAAAGATTTGCATATTTCATTCCTAACTGTTTCAGATTTGGCTTATTCTGTTGTCTGTTGAAAATGCATGAACATCCCTGGAAAGAAGATGTCTTGAAGGCAGCATATGTTGCTCTAAAATATACTTTTCTGTGTTTATGCTGCTACCACAGAAGTGTAAATCAACTTCGCTAAGGGCATTGGCACCCCAATGGCTGTTGGTCTTTTTGCTGATAAAATTCTGGATAGCTCATTTGTAGGCCATAGCACATGGCATTAATTTCTTCTAAAAAAGATACTGAACACTGATTTGTTCGTTGCCCATGTAGTTATATCAGCTAATGACGGCTTTTGATGAGGTGCCGTCTGAGGCATCAGAGACCAGAGGTATTTAGCATAGGCTTGCAACTTTGCCCTTTATGCACTGAAATCCCTCCTGGAATCCTTTAATTATATGATATATTATGGAGAAATATTAAAATCTCTTAAAATCGTTCTTTAAAGAAAATGTTTTTAAACATTTCAGCATTTTTTTTCACACAACTTTTGGCAAACTGATGATCCCATGCCCATGTCTGTTCCTTAAAGACTCACATGGATACTGATGTTGTAACAAAACATGTTTATAATCACATGTTGACATCAACATCATTGTTTATTTATTTTTTACTAGCCTAAATTGCCCTTTTACGTTTTCTATGTTGTAGGTCTGAAATTCACAAATTGAATAAAGCTGACCAGACATAAACACTAAATATTTTGGGTTTTTACTCTCTGCATTAAAATACACATCAAAATTAATTTAAATGCGTTAACAGGCTTTCCTGCTTACAGCGTTATCATATCTAAGCAGGTTTCTTTAAATCCATGAACCAAGGACAATATGGGCATCACCCTTAGCATCACTGTGACTGGTTAAATGCTGTGGGATGCTCCTATGTTCTGGCTTTGTTGTTTGGTTATACCTGGGCTGTTTCGATGTACTACTACTGTTAAGGTTATTAAGGGTAGCACAGAAGAATGCTGAGCATGGACATGTCAGATGGCTAAATCAACTTTTTGGACAAGCCGATGGATAGTTGGTTTTGGAAAGTGTTACGAGGGCATCCTGGGGATCTCGCAAGACAATTCCTGGACTCGCTAAATCCCCATGTTCCACAAAAGGTTTTCGCTGAAATCCAAAATGCAAGATCCACAGACAAACTGCAATTTTTGAAAAACATAAGGGGATTTATTAAACACACACAAAAGGCTGGTCAGGCAGCGACGAAAGCATAAAAGGGGAGGACCCCACAAGTCTGGCGAAACAAACAAACAAAACAGCCATGAACCAAGCGAAAAAAGAGAAAAGGCGAAGAAAAACAAAAACTAGTCCCCGTCACTGAGATGGTAGGTGCAGGAAGGTCAAACGTCCTCAATGTCACCAGGTCCTAATGGCATGGGATCCCGGGGTCAGAAGCGGTGTGGGAGCCGCGAACCAGAAGCGGCGTGGGAGCCGCGAGTCATGCATGGCCATGCATATGAAACAATGAGTCACACTAGAAACAAAAATATTTATCACTGCAGATTTTTTGCCAAATGTCAGTTCAAAATAGCTAGTTTATCAGTATAATGCATCAGCTCCACTGGCTTAGTGGGAAGAGCCAGCTGCTGGGAACCTGGGCTCAAATTCCTAGGCTACAACAGGTTGGGTGTTGTGTTTAGAGAAGCCAGTGTGTCTGCTTGTGTCACAATGGCTTAGGCTCCAGACCCTTTACCATGAACAAGGCCAGGATATTTTTAAGGACAGGATATTTTATTTTTAATTAAATGTAAATGCCTACTAATTTTCTTATAATATTTAATTTCTTTACTTTCAACTCTGGTTAGCAATAAACTATATTAATAACTCTTAAAAGAAAACTTCTGTATTAGAAATAGACAGCTGTGAAAAAAACATGATAAGCTTCTCAGGGAGATCTTAAATCCCTTTGGTTCATTAATGCGAGATAACATTTAAGACCAGCAGGTTTTGACTTTAAATTGCATGCCAGCTTGTCTAGTACTTAATATCCAGGAAGGGCTGTGTAATCCGAGGGCAGGGCAGAATAAAGAAACTATTGTTCTGCATTACACAAGCATCTGCTATACATAATATAGGCTATGCTCCCGGCTATGTTTGGGTAAGAATCTAACTGTTGGTTGGTTGGTTTTAAAATCTGAAGCTGGACACATGAATTCCTTTTTAGCACTATTGCTCTAGAAATGAGCCAAATTCACATGAGATTCACACACTTCACTGAACAAAACAACAGCATCAGTCATCTCATAAGTTTGTCAGATGGCATTAGACTGAAGGCCAGCTCACAGGTGTGCATCCAGTCAGGGTTGCTTTTGCCTTAGCGTCTGTCCAGTCTGTTGCCCTGCCATTTAAGTGGAAATTAGTGGAGTGTAATGACTCAGACAATGCTGGTCCTCACATCCACAAGCTTGGCATGTGAATTAAATGGTTAAATTATGAATAATCACTCTGGTGCATGCTGCATGGCAAAAAAGACAGCCATATGAGATTATGATTCCTTAGCACTGAACTGCTAATACTGAAATGCTGTGTTTGGTCTGCAAAAAAAGTGCATGAGTGAACATTTTATTGAGAATCAAATTAAAAGTCAGCCAATGTGCACTCAAACAATATATTGTATCAATACAGGTATGCTCCGTTTAACAACTGCATTACGTTTTGTGAAACACGTTGACAGAAATGGACATTGAGAAGACATTACCATAGTCACATAGTCTTTTTATGCTACAGTAATGTTAATATAAAGGGTATTTGTTACAATAAAACATGCAAGCAATTTACGTGGTAGCGTAAACTGTTATGCTAAATCTTTTTTTATTTATTTATTTTACTGAAATTCACGATCATCATGAAAAAATAGAGAAACACGCTATTATGAGAAAATGAGTAGGATAAACCCTACTCACTTAACACTTAGAGGATAGGATGATGGACCTCTTTTGTTAGATGGAAGCCAAAAATGCACTGAAAATGTGAACTAGTCTATATAGTTACCGTTGAGAGAAAATATACTGGAGAATATGAAGGCGTTCTACTTATAATAGGACAGGCACAGACTCTTATACCACTTATACTTGTTACAAACTCATCACCACAGACAAGGGTAAAAAGCACCAAATCAACCATCACAATAAAAGAGACTCTGGTCCTAACAGGCAAGGAAGCACATGACCTATAAAGTAATTCACTTCCATATCTGCTCACTGATCCACAGTGTTGATGGGCTGCTTAAGGCCAAAACATCCAGATTTATAAGACTTTTATTTTCTATTATAATTTATTATAATTGGTAATTCCTCACTTGTTAAAGTGAATGGATGTCGAGCGCTTAGCTGTATATTATTTTTAAACACAGCATAGAATTAATGCTTTATGTACATAATTTATACCCATTTAGCTGAACCATGGCAAATGTATACAAATAATATATTGAAATAAAAACTTGTCTTTATTTTGAACAGCATATATTACAGTAATTACATTCTCGATTAAATAAATAAATGTGAATATGACATTAGGGAATAAAAGTTGCCATTGCATACTATCATCATCACTGACACAAGATTACAGCAGAAGGATAAAGGCTATTCCACGACTGTGAAACAGCCATTCTCTTTAATGAAGTCAGCCTCAGGCTTACACAGTGTCAACACACAATGTGACATTCAGTGGAAGGTGCAGAATGTCAATTAGTCAGTAGCTTTTTCCAATATATTTCATATTTGATGTTAAACTGGCTACTGAATTTAAAACAGCACATATGCACATCAGTGTGTGGCAGTGGCTGTCAGAGGCATTATTAGGATGTTGCTAGGCTGGACATTCAATATTAGTATGAGAAAAGCACAACAGCTAAAATCCATGCTGGCTGCCGTTACAGCAACAGCAGTGTTTTACTGTACATTTAGTCCATGGAAACTTAGTGTAAATTATATATATAACTCTATATGCTATATAACCTTAAGTTTGGCATCCAAACTCAGGTATTACCACTTAGCCTACAGGGGTCACTGTCTGCGTCCTATTAGGTCACCTAACCATGAGTTCAAGTAGGAAGTGTACTTAGACGCAGGGTGATTTAGATTCAAGACTTTGCATCACATGAATCAGTACTGTGAATTGCATGCATTACATGCGAATCATTACTAAGCGTGTTTATTACTATGTGTCCTATGGTTATGTCACGAACGGTTGAATGAGCGTACTGGAGACGAGGATGCAGAACAACGGGAGTTTTATTGAGAGACAAGTGAGGTGGCAGGGTGTGTGTGTGAGCAGGCGTATGGAGTTGAGGCTCTGATGGGAACGACTGGAGACTGGGACCTGGATGAACAGAGAAGCAGAGCACAACCCGAGCAAACCAATAACCAAAATTCTAAGGAGGCAGGAAGGGAAAACTGGAGCGGGGATAGCCAGGGAAAGGTGATGGGAAAAAGGGAGAAACGGGCGTAGGGATAGTCGGTGAACTGTACGGGGCTGCCAACGGAACGAGCCAAGGGAGGAACGAGAGAGATGGAGGGAGATAGA